>JBCFYV010007005.1:0-10743 GCA_039000515.1 Timema cristinae | reverse complement strand
TAAGTTTTATTCTTCAACTCAAAGAGTCAAAAGGAACTCATCTCTTGGTACATCAAAACGCGTATTGATTTTAGACCTATAGATTATCTGAATATTACAATTAACTTCATGAATGTATAAAAATGAGTTTCCTTTTATTACTTGTTATAAATTTAACATTAAAAAGATTTTAAAAGCTTTGAAAATATATATAATTTCACGAATACTGCATTTCAATATACATTTTCTAAAAAAAAAATCATAATTTGGCGTGTTTATTGAACATGGCTGAGTTTAACCCTAAAAATGAAATGTGCCTCAAAACCAAGAAAACGAAACAAAAAGGCGAAATCGAACACGAATCGTTATAAACTTTAAAACAATGAAATATTTGATCTACAATGTTTTCAGGTAATTGTAAGGCCGCATATGGGGGGAGAGGGGGAGGGGGGTTCAAACCCTCCACAAAATTTTATGAACAAACTATACATGACTTTATTTATGATTCAAACAATATAAAAAATTAAGATACAAGTACAAATTAGGGAGCCGTGCAACCATAAAAAACACTTTGGATAGAGCTACTAGAGGTGTTTAGTATTTAGAATTTTCCCTAGCCTTCATTAATAAGGGGGTTATGTTGCAAAAAATACCCACTTCTGATAGCTTCTAGAAGTGTTTAATATTCTGAATATTTCCTAGCCTTTGACAGCTATGGTGTTATTTCGCAAAACATAAACCACTTCTGATAGCTTCTAGAGGTGTTTAATATTTGATATTCCTAGCTTTACAGCTATGGTGTTATTCGCAAACATAAACCACTTCTGATAGCTTCTAGAGGTGTTTATATTCGGAATTTTCCTATCTTCAGCAGCTAAGGAGTTATGTCGCAAAAAAACACACCTTCAGTTGGATTCTAGAGGTGTTTAGTACTAGAATTTTTCCTAGCCTTCTGCAGTTGCGGTGTTATGTTGCAAAGAAAGAACTTCAGATAGCTCCCAAAGGTGTTTAGCATTTAGAATTTCTCCTAGTTTACGGTAGTTCCCAAAAAACTTCCCCAGATAGCTTCTAGAGTTGTTTAATATTTAGAATTTGTTCTATCCTCTGACAGTTAGAAGGTTATGTGGCAAAAAAAAACCACTTCAGATAGAATAAAATTGAATTTGGGATCTTAGCGCGTCAATGTTCTAGCACAGTTATCCAGGATTCGTCCCTCGGTCATGATCTCATATCCACGCGCACTGACTATATAAAAGTTAGTCAGTTTAGTCAGTGCAGACTATAACTTATGTAAATATTATAGTATAAGCCTTTATCAAAGGTACAGCTCTAGATCACATGATTTGACGTATGAATTAGTGAACCCATTTCTAGTTGTCAAATAATGATCTTGCTATCAGTCTAAATCTTAAATTCAACTTATCCACTAAGAATCTTAGTTTGAATTACAGCTTCAACTCGGAACCCACAGTTGTTTGTTGTTCCGGGGCCTTGTTACCAGTGGTTTATAATACTCCATTGTTTGATATCCGGAGCCTTGTTACCATGGTTCATAATATTCTATGTTTTTATTCGGGCCTTGCTACTAGTGGTTCATAATATTCCATTTTGATTCCGGGCTTGTTACATGGTTCTAATTTCTATTGTTTTATATCCGGGCCTTGTTACATGGTTCATAATATTCATTATTTATGTCCGGCTTCTTGGTTAACGCATATATTCTATGATTTATATCCGGGGCCTTGTTACATGGTTCATATACTATTTTTATGTGCCTGGCACAAGTAAATATACTTGTTACACTGGTTAACTACTATTTGATGTCGGACTGGTAACAAGTAATCTGGTTTACCAATGTGAAAACAGATATACGACAAATGATTGGTTAACACAAAAAGACATTGAAATTGACCTTACTAATGATGATTTTAATCCACAAAATTAGTGTATAACCGAACGGGTAGTAAGACGCGGTGCTAAAAAAAATTGTATTTTTTTCCTTAGCTTTTCACTCCCGTTTGAGCTATACACAGAACAAGGAATGCGAATGACGCATTGGACCTTGTTACCACAAATGTGTGTATTTATTAGAGCTATAAATTGGTTAAAAAATAATATTTCATAGACTACTTGTTATTTACCGTTTACGATTTTGTTGTCGAACACGTTGTTTGCAATGTATTGACTTGACAGCGAGTTCGGGGTTTGATCTCCGTTGGGTATACAGAGGGTAGTTTTATTATAAATTGTTTCCCACACTCTCTCTTTACGCAAATGCGAGTGCACTTCCTCTAAATTCAGCTTTCTTAATCCCTAACTAATTAGCGTAATTAGTACATGTGAGTATACCGCGAACGGTTAGTACGACTCGGTGCTAAAAGAATAATAAAATAACCTTAAAGCTTTCACCACTCAAATTATTTAATTAAATTGCCTAGTAATACATTTTTTTTTCATGGACACATTTTGTAAATATAGGCCTAATAGTATTCAGTACAATAAATACTTTTCAACATGTGTATTAAGTTAATTATTTTAAATTATTAATATTCTTTTAATCTTAGTAGCCGGGATTCAAACTCAAGACCACAACTCCCGGGTGAGGCATGCAGTGACCATTCATGTTCTAAATTAGCTAAAAAAAGAGGTAGTGTTATGACAACACTGTTGTGAACAAAGAGCTGGCAATCCCAGCTTACTTTCCCACTCCAACTGCCCATCCCCCTCTTCACAACACAACACCCCCCTTCAAACATGTTAAAAATTCCATGTCAAAATGTTATAGCTTATTCATTCTAGGAGAAGCTTGTTGGACGAATCACCTTAATTAGTTTCTGTGTTGAAAATCTTCCTAGTTTAAAGAAAAATTGCATTTTTAAGGGTTATCGACCATCATGTTTAATCAATCTTCTTCATTTGGAAATAATTTGGGTATGGCATGGAAACCAATTTGAAGGCTTTCCTTTGGGCTTAAAAATTATATATCACATGACCACATAAGGATTTTTAAAAGTTCAGGTCACCATGATACAATTTTAATTTCAATTTTCGAAAAAATAATATCTTAAAATATTGAAGCAAATACACTTGTTCACAAATTTCTTAATGGTATCCATGCCTAAATTCATTTTGGGATCTCGATGGGATCACATTCAAATTTATTTTAAATAAAATTGTGGTAACCAAAAAACACCTTGACAAAGCTTCTCATCACAAACTCACCAGAATGAATTTGTGCCCAATGGCCTAGATTTTAGTTACAAATAAAAATTTTGTTTAAAACCCACAAGAATTTTATTTTTTCTTTTACATGGTATTTAACATGCTAAATTTAATACATGTATTATTTTTATTAATATATATATCACCCATCCATCCTACAACAAGATAGAGATTAAAAACATTATATATACTAAAACAGTAACAGTTATATTCCTGTGTAATATTAAATTTGAATACCAATAATTTCAAAGCATTAATTGCAAATTCTATTTACCCGTTGGGCAGGGTGGTATTGGTTCCACTTTGATTAACATTTGTTTGACAGAAACAGGAAGATTTTCTGGTCTTGGTGGGACAATAGACGGTACAGGTCTGTCGGGAGTGAGCAATGCTAGTATTGCTCCTTCAAACAGTTTTTTGATACAGGCACAAAACAATGTAGTTTTTGTATGCCAGGAATAGGTTTTGTCTCAAGGAAACGTTTCTTAAGTAACTTATACTGATTACAATGTTCTTAATTTGTAAATGAAAAGAAATGAATTGATGCTGGTTTTGATTGGCTCCAATAAGATCATTAAAGTAGTGTCATGATTTGATCCTCATATGTTTCTTAAATGTCTCTAAACCCCAGTTGACAACAGATACCCATTATTTATATGCAATATGCTAAATAAATTGTTCTTCCATTTTTTCACTTCTCATTTATTTATTCTGTTTCAGGGCAAGAATTATACTCATTGAGGTAACATTTTGGCACAACTCACATAATTTTAGCTAGACGTGATTTGTCGTCATCTAATACTATGTTTTTTAAAAGTGCTCCACTAGTTTTTTAATGTTACAGTTTGATGTATTGTACAGATACAAACAGAATGTGTACTACTTCCTCCAACTGGACTATAATTTTAAGGTCGAAAATCGCACATTTTGAAACCCTATAATTTCTGCGAGATATTTATTTTTATAAAATATATATATTTTGTTTATATTTCATAATATTAATTTTTTTTTTGCAAAGATCACGATATTAATCACCCTTTTTTAAAGACATGAAATCTTTATTGCCTTGCATAAGATGACTTATTTCATCACTATTGGAAAAATATTCTACTTTTAGAGAGATTTAATTTTCTTGAACGACCAGATCTTTGGTAACAATGTCGAAATTTAATCCCATCACTTGTACTTTCTACTAAATGAGTTTTTCTTTTAGTCGAAATAAATAAAGGTCAAGTCAGAATAGTTCAGAGTAGTGAATCAGAATAAATTAGGAAATATTTGTAATAAACAAGGAACAAGATGAAAAAAAATTATGATTCCATTTCCGAATCGGTAAGAAACGAGTTTTCATTTTATAAATAAGAAAGAATGTGTTGAAAAAACCATTAAGATTAAAAAGGAACGGATTAAAGTGAAATGGAATAAATGATAAAAATAAGGAGTTATGAGTTGGCATAAAATATAAAAAAAATGTCAGAATACATAAAATATATGTCTGAATAAATAAGGCGAATGTAAGGTCATACAAAGTGTAACGAGTAGGAATAAATAAGGAATGAGTAACAATAAGTAATAAAATACTTTACATAAATCCAGAACATATTGGAATCTATGATAAAATTAATCTGAATAAAAAAGAACGATAGGATTAAATAAGGGATGCTTGGTAATATAATATAAAAAAGTCTTAAAAATGATTATGAAATGTGTAAGAATAAATTAGCAATAAATCAGAATAAATAATAAATAAAAGGTTGGCTAGAGAAAGGAACAGTTACAAATGGCTAGGGATCGAGTTGATATAAGTTATTAACGAATTTAAATAAATTGGAAAGAGTCAAAAAAAGCTAGGAACAAGTCAAAATAAATTAGGAACGAGTCACAACAGCTAGGAACAAGTCAAAATAAATTAGGTACGAGTCAAATCAAACTAGCAACAAGTTGAAATAAATTAGAAAAGAGTCACAATAGATATGTAAGAACTTGTCGGTAAAATTATGGAAGAATTTTTCAAAATAATTAAGGAAATGTTCAGAATAAACAATGATTATGTTGGAATAAAGTATGAATGTGTCATAATATATATGTAACTATTTGTAGTAAATAAAGAAGAAGATTAAATTAACTAGGAAAAGTCGGTATGAAGTAGTATTTAGTTAAAATTGAATGAAAACCAGATGGAAGGAAAGACAAACCAGGATCACACATGTGAACAGGTGGTTCGAGTCCCGATACTTTCATGAGATAGAGAGTGAGCCAATGGAGCAGGGATGGTTACTCAAAGCAAGACCACACCAGGACAGACTACCAACTTAACAGCCACAACACAGAATGTGACGGAACCTACTGCCAATATACTAGCTGAGATACTTTCTTCGTTACAACAATTAACAACCAGCCAACAACAGCTTGCTGCTAACCAACAACAGACAGGAGACGACATACGCACCTACATTTGTGACTTGACTAACTCTTTAAGGGTTGAATTTACCACTGAGTTGGAGAAGATGAGGGAAGACTTCAAGGGTAGAATGGAATCCTCACACAGGACACTCACCCAGGGTTTATCACAGGTCAAGCAGGAAATGGATAAATCCGCCCAAGGGTTCACAAACAGGGATAGGCAGGTTTAGTATCCCCTCCGACAGGTGATAATTGTAGAAGGGAGCGAGGTTATAGGGAAACCTCAAGTAGGTCAGGAAATGGGCAGGTCCTCAGAGTCATCCTGATAGATGCCCCCTTAACAATAGGCCACCTTATGTGAGAGTTGGGAAGAGGGGACCCCATAGTAATCGGGAGAGCAGAGGGGATGTGCAAGGTTCTGATGGCAGGTTTTCAAGGGAAACCCCACGTTATAACCTCAGCAACCCCAACAACTCATCCTATCCCAGAGGAAACCCTAATAGAGGAAATGGTCATACACCCCCAGGGGACCAAAACCCCTCACATTTTGACATTAACGCCATTGTGAAGCAGGGCAGAGATTAGTTGCATCTCCGAGGAGGCGGCGGAGTTGTTGAAGGCGATGGGAAGGCCCGATCACATTTTTCCCGTCCTGATGATGAAGATTTTGGGGGTTACAAGCAGGAAGATCCCGCCCATACGCCTTCAAATGTTGATTTCCATATAATAATAATAATAATAATAATAATAATTAATAAAAATATTAGCACTGCGTCTTACAAACAGTTCGGGTTATACGCTTTAAGTACTAATTACGCAAAAGGATTAGGAATTGGGAGGTTTAATTAGAGGAAGTGAACCCGCATTTGCGTGTAGCGGAGAGTGGTAAAACCATTTAGGAAAACCACCCCCAGTTCACCTGACCGAGATTCGAACCTAGATCTCCCGTCCACAGCAGTCGAGATCAACACGACAAGCGCGTTAGCCAACTACGCCACCGAGGCGGGTATTATTTAGAAAATTGGATCTATAAACAATTTAAATTCAAAAAAATATAATGTGGGCGTTGTAAAATAGGAAACAATGAATAGAAAATTTGAATAGCCCTATCCTATTTCCAGTATATCACAGCGTGCTTGTTATTTAAAAATCACTATAGTTTCTTGTCGAATCAAATGGAGATACGACATTAAACGCCGGTAATGTGGCCAAAGCCGGTCCCAAGCCCGGTCGAAAAACACAGAGGGGCGTTAGCACTATAATTATAGCCTTAGGAAATTCCTCGGAATTCACCTGAAAAACTGAAGACGCTGAAATGGACTGATGGATAACTACAAATTTTGGCAAGGTTGGTTCGGTCATGTTCTCATACAAAGGTAAGATTTTATTCGCATATTATTTATTCCGTACTATACGTACTAATGCTATTTAGGAAATATCGCCCTCAGTATACCCTACCGTGATTCAAACCCCGATCTTCCAGCATCAGCAGTCTAGTCTATTGGGAGAGTGACGCCTTATGCTATGTGAACACTGAAACAGGTACAGTATATTGTATATACGTTTGCTTATTTCCATGATAACATATTTAATTAAATTATACGATTAAAGCACCATAGTAACAATAACAATGGTAACTGTAAGGTAAAAATATATAAATGGTAATCTATCCCTGCTGTTTCTTTACATTTTCTGCTTTCGTTCCTTTCTCTACCACACCCCAAGAATGCGCAGGAAAGATTAATGGGCTGTAAGAACTTACGATTATGAAACAAGAAACAATAATCTCGTGAAGCCTGTATAATCCACCATTTGGCTTCCCCACTGAAGGTAATTAGGTTTATCCTGTCAGTCGTCAAAAAGCAAAGATCGGAAACTTAGTGGTTTCTTGATAACTCTGAGCTATTTTGGTGTTTGTGTAGATCAGGAAATTAGTACAAAGCATAGTTCAAAATAAAACCACTTTACAAATATACAAGCCCCAAACAACAATTCAGGTTTAGAGTTAATGTTTTAGAAATAAAAATAAAATATTCGATATATTAAAATATGCAGTTAATGCCCTTGTTGTTTACATTTTGCCAAGACTAAAATATATTTAAAATTCGTTATTAGCTTATATAATGTTTTCAGAAACAATATTATATTTAAAATTCTATGGCTAGAATTAAAAAAAAAGTTTCAAACTTAATTCATTTGTTTAAAGACAAACTGTGTGTAGTAATTTTTGATTAAATTATCATTTAGGTTATGTGTTTGTGAGAAGTATTACTATTTTAGATTAAAAATACTTATAAGTGTTGTAATTAGTTATGCTCTTTAAGCATTTTATAAACGTATTTATTTCGTTTAACTAATAATACAAAGATATATCCATACAAATTAGCAAACGATGTTGAAATACCACTTTTTCTTTTGTGTGTAACAGAAAAAAAGATACCGAAGGTTACCTACTCTCACACAATGGTGCTCAGACGACCGATCGAAAATTTTATCCGTAGAAGTCCATCCAGTTGTATTATAGTGATCAATGGGTCAAAGTATTTATTATTATTATTATTTATTATTATTTTATTATTATTAGCACCGCGTTCTACTACCCATTCGGGTTATACGCACTTACGCTAATGTGTAATGGTAGGGTGATTGTGAGATGAAATGAAGGACCTACAGTTTAACGTGGAATCCGAACCACGGTGGAGGCCTTGCATTACCCACATTCACAAGATGTCTTGTCAGAGGTGAAGGAAGGGTTTGGTAATCAGATTAATCTGTGCCGGGACCGAGGATTGAACCCCGGCCGCCAGCATAGAAGGCTGACACCTTACCCCTAGACCGCCAGTTCTCCAATGGGTCAAAGTGAATTCCCACGTACGCTGAAAGCAGTACAGTATGTCAGCACCGCTTAGTGGTGCAGCTGTTCACACGCTTGGGGAAAGTTGGGAATCTCTGTTTACCCATGATCTATTGAAACGTCAAACCTTTAAATGAAAATATTACGATCAGTGCACGTTGCTGTATATAAAATAAAATGAGATATATACTTACTACCGGGTTTGATTTTTTCATCGATAAAACTTGTGGCTTCCAATATACTGTAGTTTTCCATTATCACTTTTGAGATACGCCATTGTGAGAATGTGTTGTGTTTATTAAATAAAAACACATGCTTGAAAGTTTGCGCATGCGCTTATTGGTTCTTCTTGACGGGGTTTTCTGTAGAAGCGCTGGAAAATCTAGACGAGGGACATATATTTGCACATTAAATGTTAGAAAGGTAAAGTAATTGGGGAACGATGCTTAAAAAGCTTACTAATAAATATTTCACTTATTTTTGTATATGTTTTTTTAAATTGATAGTTTTTTTGTATCAATACACTCACTAAGATATAGAGAATCGTTATAAACTAAAATTATATTATTTGCTTTCGAAATTATTTGACATCATATTATTATTATTATTATTATTTTATTTAGCACCGCGTCTTACTAACGTTCGGGTTATACGCTTTAAGTACTAATTACGCTAATGGATTGGGAATTGGAAAGGTTCAATTAGAGGAAGTGAACCAGCATTTACGTGGAGGAAGAGTGGAAAACCATTTAGGAACCCCCCCCCCCCCTCAGTTCATCAGATAAAGATTCGAACCTCGATCTCCCAGTCATTTGGCGGTCGTGCTCAACATGACTAGCGCGTTTGCCAACTACTCTGCCGAGGCGGGTATCATCATATTAAAAAAAAAGTAAGACTATTTGTTTAGTTTTTTTTAATGGCACTTGTCACAAAACTATTAAACTATTTATAGAGGACTGAAACTGCTCACATTATGACATACAGACTCTCTTAATATAACTGTACTACAGCTTGGTGGTAACAATAAATATGTTGCTGCAAGTAATATTACTACAGTAATGTAATTAAATTATATTTTGGGATGATAGACATATCAATAATTCTCTTGGCGCTTAAGTCAATTATGATATTTGAAAAAATCTGCTTGAAGTAGGGAAACAAACCTGGGACCATTATAAGGACGGAAGAATCAAATTAATTTGTTTAGTTCTCATTTTTAAATAATAAAATTACATTGAAACTTTATAGACTGTATGCAAGAACGAAACGAGTAAGAGTGCAAGCGAGTGTTATTATTTGCCTCGATATTGACCCTTCTGCAAAAATGTAAGCTCTAAGATAGCTAATTAACACCACTCACACTTTCGAGTGTATATTAATATTTTTTAAATCCACTCAAAAATCACACATTTCATTCACTCTTCACGATTGCTTATTTAATTCTTACAGACCATCTTATCCCTTTATTGAAGGAAAGACTCTAATTTTCGTATTCTGACAATTGACCTAAATGCTACTTATCAGAATGGATTAAATCAAAAATCCTCCAGATGTTATGAGTCATATGGTAAGACTGATTGATGCCTTTGTCCCTTCATACATCAATACATGTTTTAAATAATAATTTATGACTATGGTTATATGATCTAATACTACCAAACAAATAATTACTATTTGATTTATAATACAGTATATCAAATTTAAATTATCTTAAATCGATGAGCTAATGATTAATTGTAATTTGTACGGTATCATTTGTTGTGAGCTATTTTTTTATTCACTAGTTATCACATTCGGCATGGAATAATTACTTTCTATCAGTAAAATGTAAACTTGGAGGTTCAAATTTCTCTTCAAAACTTAAATTGAGCGCGTTACTCCCCGACGACACTAACGCCATTTGGCTTCAATGTCTGACCACTGGAACTAGGGAGTAGCCAGACCCGTATGTCTTAGAATCTTGATTTTATTAGCTCCTGGCATTTTTTTTTTTATCTTTCAGATTTTTTTTTCTCTAGAAGCTTTTCTTTTCTGTTAGCTGGGAATATAATATTATAGAAAAAAGTTTATGTACTTATAAGACTATACCAGGGCTGGTCCTTCTGGTCGTAGTTTCAAACACTCGAGAGCAAACGCGTTTGTACCATTATAAATGTAAATCCTAACGAATGCTTTTTAATGTTATCATACTAAAGTACTTCAAATACAATAAATATATTCCAAAAATAAGTTTTCATTTAAATTCTACAAGAAAATATTGAAAATTTAAAATGTTTTTATGATTT
>JBCFYV010007004.1:0-41498 GCA_039000515.1 Timema cristinae | reverse complement strand
TTTTGGAAAATAGTACCTACAAATCTATTTTTTTAAAAAAATCGTTTAGTTAAATTTCTTGATTTGTGACCTAATTTTACTACTACTATATATAATCAGGGATTTTTTCTGAGTATCCCTTTTAAAAGGTTTTAAATTTTTACGGGGAAAGGGAGATATAGTGTTATCGAAATTTTTTAAAAGCCAACCATACCCTTTGGGGCTTCAAAAGGAACAAAGATTAAATTACAAAAAAATTTTTGGAAAAAACTTGAAGGGTTCGTCAAAATTTCTTCAAAAAAAAAAAAACGATTTGGCCCAATTCCTCCAATTTTGGGAAAGGGGCCAAAATGACGAAAATGCCCTCCGAGTGGGGTTGGGGGACCCATGAATACGGGGAAATAAATGGGGGAATTTCCCCTTTTTCACAAGAATTTAAAACGAACAAGATTTTGATAAGGGGCCAATCAGTTTTTTGGAGATCATCCCCAAATGTAAAAAATTATTTTTAAATGGACCAAAAAAAAACAAAGAAATATCCCAGCCCAAAAAAATACAGGAGTATGGTAAAAATCAACACAAAAAACCTTTTTCTCACATGCCAGCTTACAAAAAAATTTTTTAAAAACAAAAAGGCTAATTTTTTAATTCTAGTCGGGCAAATTTTTTTCCAAAAAGGGTTTTTTTGGGGCAAGAGGGGGTATAAAACAAAAGTGAACTAGGGTTATTTATTTTTTTTTTAAAGGGAAAAAAAAGGGTATTTAAAGGGGGGCCCAAAATTTTTTTCCCGGGGGGCAACCCTCACCCCCCCCCGGGGGGGTTTCCAACCCCCCTTTTTAACCCGGGTTTTTACTTTTAAAAAAAATTTTTATTTTCCACCCAAGAAAAATTAAGGTCCCCCCAAAAACCCCCCCCCCGGGAGTGATCATGCCCCCAACGACTACTACGGGGGCAAACAAAAAAATTTAATTTTTTAAATATTTTTTCCCCCAAAAAACTTTCAAGCAACCTAGGAAGAGATTTTTTTTGAAAAAACAAAGGGCCCCAGCTATGTTCTAGAGTTTCTTTTAAATTTTGGGTTTTTTTTCCTTTTAAAAGGGGGTCATACTTAACGTGATAAAAGGGGCAAACACACTAAGTCTTAGTTATAGGGAATTTTTTGGGAAAAGTGAAGGTTGACCCCCCTAAACACATCTCATCCCCCCCTCCCTTCCTTATACATCCCTAAAAATTTACACATATTTTTGCACCTCTAACCTACCCTGTGAAAATTTAAAATTTAAAACCGTTTTTTTTTTCAACCCCTCCCCCTTTGTATATTTAAAACTCAAAATTAAACTTCAACTAAACCTGATACCACAAAACTTTTAAAAATTTCTTTTTTAAAATTTAAAATTTTTTTTTTCGGGCTACCTTCCAACACCAGGTTTGGAACAAAGTTTGTTTTTTTTTCTCATACAAACATATACACTACCTTTCCCTATAATTATAAAAAATTTTTCCTCAAAACAAAAAGGGGGGAAGGGATTTTTTTTAAGATAAAAAACCCGCCTTTAAAAGGGGGTAAAAACAATTTAAAAAAACACTCTCGGACCACCCTTTGAACCTCCCCTTTTTTCATACTTTCAACATTTAGATGACCCTTTTAGCCATTCAATCTTAAAGGGGGGGTTAAAAAGTTTTTTTAAAAATTAAATTTTTTTTTCGATCCTAATGCGCCTAAAAAGTCCCCAAAAAAACTTTTTTGCTAAACGAAGAACGAGTCCGCTTTACTTATACAAAAGGAAAGGAAGGAAAAAAATTTAAAATAAAACCCCGTTTGAACGGGACAAAAAATTTTAAAAAAAAAAGTGTGAAAATTTTTTTTCATTCTCTTGCACCCATTTAAATTATTCAAATTTTTAAAGGGTTTTCTATTAAATGATGTTGGTAAAAGGGGGAATTTAAAATTAAAAAAAAAAATTTTTTCGTTTTTTAGGGGGGAATGTGGGGAAAAAAATTTTTTTGGGGAAAAAAAAACACCTAAGTTACTGGGGGAATAAAACCTTACTTCCTCATCAAAAATCAGACAAATCGAAAAAGCCCCCCCGGTACCCTATGCCCTTTTTAAAAACCGGTAAATTTTTTGAATAAAATTTAGCGTGGGTGTGGGAAAGGATTTGGGGGTGGTATGTTTTTTTAAACCCAACCCAAAATCGCTGTTGGGCCCACTGTTAAAATTTCCCTATCTTCTGTTTTTTTTTGGGAACTAATGACTTCTTTTATTATTCTAATCCTATCCTTTTAACCCCTTCACCTACAACTACCCTTTAGTTATACCAATGGGAAAAGGGGGGAAAAAAAAAGACAAAAATTCTTACTCAATTAAAGAGGAATCTCGCGCTAATTCTCAAAGAGCCTAAAACTTTGTGAAACCATCAAAAAATTTTCGCATTTTAGAGAAAGCAAATTTTTAAACTTTTTTACATAAACTTATACGCGCTTTGCAAATAGCCATTTTTAAAAAAAATTTGGGAAAAAAGTTTTCCCAAAAATTTTCCCCACTTATGTTTTCTAGTAATAAAACTCAAACAAAAGGGTTTTTAGTGAAAAAATCCAGGGTTAAAATTTTTTTTGACCCTTTTGGGCTGAACCAAATTTTTTAAAAAACACATCTTATAATTCAATATTGCGTAAGAAGAAAAAGTTCACGTGGCAATTTTTCTCCTAATTTAACACCAGTTTCCCATAAAAATAAATTTAAAAAAGCGCGGGGTTTTTTAAATTGGGGAAACCCAAATTTTTTAAATCCTTTTTTTAAAAATTTTTTTTTTTTATGGCCAAAGCCCCAAAATTTCAACTTTTTTCATTTTTAAATTGTTTTATTTTATACCCATTTTGATACTAAAAATCATGTAACCCAAACCCGGAAAAATTATTTACGTTTTTAATACCTTTACAAGATCTAAATTTTTTTAGTTATGGGTTTTGTATTATTTCCCTGAAAATTTTTTCTATAATGGAGTTCTTTTTTTAAAAACAAGAGCAATGAAAAAAATTTTTTTGCTCTTTTTCTACAGGTTAAATTTCCTGGACCGGGAATTTTTTTACAGATAATCGAAAAAGCGCGGAGCTAAAAAGAAAAAAAAAAACTTTATTGCCTTTTAAAAAAAACTAAAAAGTTAAAATAAATTATTTTAAATTTTTTTAAATTTTTTTAAAATTTTTTTTTTCCTTTTAAAACTTTTTTTAAAATTTTTAAAAAATTTGTTTTTTTCTTTTTTTTAAATTTAAAGGGGACTCAAAACAAATACAGAAAAAAATTTTATTATTTTTTCTAGAAAATTTTCACATTTTCCAAACATTTCTAAAAAAATAAAAATATTTAAAAAAGTTTTGGAAAATTGTAAAATACAAAAAAAATCCCTATTTTTTGTATTTTTTTTTAGCTACTTAATATAATATATAATAAAATATTAATATAACTTTTTTTTTGAAGCGAATAAAAAAAACATCCCTTAATTGGGGGGCGTCGGGGTTTGTTGTAAGCCCTTCCAAAAAAAAATTTTTAAAAAAATTTTAAAACAGATTATTTATCTTTTTAAAAAACTTTTTTAATTTTTAAACCCCTTTTTATAAAATATTTAAATAATTTTGGGCCAAATTTAAAATTTTTTTTTCAACATCTCTTTTTTAAAAAAAAACAGAACATCACACACATTTTTTTTTAACCCGCATTGATCTTCAACAACAAAAAATTTTGGGGGTTTTAATTTGGGGGTTTTTACTCATCAACTTTACTTTTTCCCTTTAAATGAAATTTAGACATAATTTTTATTTAAATTTTTCCCCAAAATTTCTTTTTTTTGAATTTTGAATTTTTCGGCTTTTGATTCAATTTTTTTTTTAAAGTAAACTTTTGATATATTTATTTTTTTTTAAAGGGGTCCCCTTTAAAAAAATTTTTCTAAAAAGGAAAAACACCAAATTTCTTAAACTATTTTAGGCCAAATAATTAAAAACCGAGAATTTCAAAATTTAAAAAAACACTCTTTAAAAAAAATTTTTTTTATCACACAAGATTTTTTAAAAAGGGGGGTTTTTTAAAAAGAAAATTTTAAAGGGAAAACCCTTTACAGTTGACACTTTCTTTTCAGCATACAAACAAAAATACTATTTTTTTTTTTACAAAAATTTTCCCGTTTTTACAGGCCCTTAAAAAAGTTTCCATTTTCCCCTACATTTTGACTTTGCAAAGATATGAAAAAGGGGGAAATTTAAAAATTTAAATTTTTCCCCCCAAAAGGGTAGGGGGGGTTTTTGTGGGGAGGGGGTTTTAAAAAAAAAAAAGATTTTACCAAATAAATTTAAAGAAAAATATGCATAACATTTTTTGGGGTTTAAAAAAACGTTTGGGGATAAGACCCTTATTTTTGAATCATTTTGGGGGTTATCTAAAAAAGGGAACTATTTTTTAAAAATTTTTTTAAAAAAAAAAATTTTCCCCAAAAACATTTGAAGGGGTTTCCCCACCCAAAAATTTAAAAAAATTTATGTCTTTAGAAGCTATTTGGGGGGTTTTCCCAAAACTTATTCTTTCTCTTTTTAAAAAATTTTTAGCCCCAAAAATATCTTAAATTTCCTTTCCCCCAATAAATTTTTAAAAAGGGGGGCCATAAACAAAATTTAGTGGCCCCAAGGGTTTTTTTTTTTTAAAGTCAGAAGCCTTTGGGGGCCATTTTAAAAATTTTTTTTTGTTTGGGTTTTTGAAATTTTAAAAACATTAGAACTTTAAGGGGGTTTTTTTCCGAAAATTTTTTTGAAAAAGAATATTTTTAAATTTTGAAAAAAGGGGCCCATTTTTAAGCAAAAAATTTTAAAATTTTTTAAAAAATTTGGGGGGGTTGAACCCCCAAAATCTCCCCTCAAAAAACCTAAAAAACCTTTTAAAAACCCTTTTTAAAAGAAAATTTTTTCCCCAAAAATTAAAAAAAAATTTCAATTTTTTATAAAATAAAAGGACAATTAGAATTTTTAAATTTTCAAAAAAAAGTACTACACTTGCTCAATTTTTTCGTCATTTTGTAGAAATATTTTTTTCCCGTGCATTCAATACAGAAGCTTCGCAGATTGATGTACAATTTTTTAGTGTTTTTGATAAAGGGTCAAAGGAATAACGGGGTTTGTAAAGCTTTAAAAATTTTTTTTTGGGGTAAAAAGTACTTTAATACCCAAAAGGATTTTAAACATGGGTTTTAAAAAAAAATTTTTAAACGTCACCCCCAAACTACCATAACTTTTCCCCCTAAAAAAAGGAAGAAAAAAAATTTTTTAAAATTTTTTAAAACCCGTTTTGCATCGGGGGAAAGGGGGATACCGGGGGAAACCCCCCGGGAAAAAACTTTTCCGGGGGGGCACTTTCCCCCCCCCCAAAAAATTTAAATTCAATTACAGTTTTTTTGAAAATTAAAAAAGGGCCAATTTTTTTCCCCTACCGGAATAGTTTTCAAACCTTTTTAAAAAAACACACCAAATTTTTTTGGGGGTTAAATTTAACTTTGCTTTTTTTTAAATTTAAAAATTTTCCCCTTGGGGTTGGGGGGGGGGGGGGGGGATTAATTTTATTTTTATTTGCTACTTTCCCCTTTCTACCATCTTAAAAAAAAAAATTTAAAAATTTTTACTCACACAAACACAAAAGATAATAATAAAACCAAATATTTCTAATTTATTTTTTTTAAAAGGGGGAAATGTGTTTTCAAATAATTAAAATACAAAAATTTCACAATACCAATCCCGGAATCTCAAAGTTTTTTTCAAGAGCGACTTTTAAAAAATTTTAAAGACAAACTTTTTAAAAAAATTTTTAAAATAGGGATAATTTTTCTACATACATTTCTTATACTCTTTCCCAACCGCTTCACCTTGAATTTTTAAATCCTCCTGAAACTAAAGTAAGTCTTTTTTTATATAATTCACCAGTGATATGTTAATTTCCTATGACATTAGGAAATCAAAATCTAAATTTTCGCAACAACAAATCGCCCCCATCCTATCTCAAAATAGTTAAAACCTCCCCAAACCCAAAAAACCCTATCCAAATTTTACTTTCATTCAGTCCACCCATTACCCCCCCATTTCTTTATGGCCCCTAAATTTTTTCTTTCCCCAACGTGAATCACATTACAAAAAAAAATAAAAGGGCCCCCTTTAGGACGCATAAAAAACAAAGTGAAGGGGTTTTAAAAGGGGAAAACCCGAAAACTGAAAAATTAACTTATTTATGAATCAAATAAGGAAAAAAGATTTAAAGGGGTTTTAGGATTAAAAACTTAGTTGGAATTTAAATTTCATTCAAAAAATTTTTTTCTTTTTTTTTTTCCTTTGCCGTAATTTAGGGTAGGGAATCACTAAATATTTAATTTTAATAATATTTACATTAATATTTATTTGGGCTAGTTAATTTTAGCCATCATAACCTTTAACCATTAATATACTTTTCTTACCTCGTCCAGCAAAATTTAAAAATTTTTTAACCCCCAAAAATTTTTTAATTTTAAATTAACCTTTTTTTCTTTTTAAAATTTTTTTTTCCCAAGCAATGAAAACCAAAATTTTTTTTTAAGGGCCTTCATCACGAAAAACCCGGGTTTTTACATTCAAATTTTTTTAATTTTAAAATTTTAAAAATTTTGTAAAAAAAAATTTTAATGAATTTTCAATTAAAAAAAAGAACGAGGGGAATGGCTGGGATTTTAAATACAAACTGTAAGGGGCGGCACTTAAAAGGGGTTTAAATAACTAAAAGAAAAATAAATTCTGAGATTTTTTTAATTTTAAAATTTGGGAAAATGGACAAATATAATCATTTAGGCTTACACCTCCTCAATTCCCCTTTTCCCATCGTGCAGCACTAAACCGGCAGTATTTTAAAGGGAATTTGACCATCAACATTTTTGCACCTCTAAAAAACGTTATTTTTAAAGATATAAAAAGATTCAAAGATTTTAAACATTACAGTTCATGATATAAAGGCTGGACTTTTTTTTTTTTAGATTTTTTATACCACAAAAAAAGGGGGGAAATATTAAAAGTAAGGGGCCAATACTTTTAAATTATCAAAATTTTTAAAAAAAAGGGAAAAGTTTTATATAAATAAAACAAAAATTTTTTAAAGTACAAATATTTTTTAAAAAAAGGGGGGGAAAAATTTCATCATTTTTAATCAACTATATAATATAAAGTATTATTTTTACACCCCCCCAAAAATTTTTTTAAAAATAATTTTGTAAAAAACCATGTTTTTTTTCAAATTTTTTTATTTTTTTTTCTAGCTTAACTTTTTAAAAAATTTTTTTTGGGCCAAAAATTTTTTCATTTCAAAACCCTAGGGAAAAAAATATTTTTTTTAAATTTTCCCCAATTTTAAAATAAAACCGACTACTAAACAAAATTCCGCCTGACCAGACAGGCGGAAACCAAACTAATGAGTAATACCCTCAAGTAAAAAATAACGGAGGGGAAAAAATTTTTTTGATTCCCTTTTCTAAATTTTCCTTTTTTTCCTCGATTTCATTTGGAGCTTGATAAATATTATACATATCACTTTTTTTGTTTTATTTACATTACTTTAAAAAATTTAAAATTTTATGAATTATGTTTTTACTTTTCTTCTGGGTTTTTAAATTTTAAAAAATTAAAAAAAATTTTTAAAAAATGAAAATTGCTGAAAATAACTTACAAATATTTTTTTTAATAAAACATTCTGTAAAGGGAGTGCAATTTTTTTTGCCTACATGTAATCTTGCAAAGGGGGTTTTTTTTTCACCACGTCTTTTCTACGCGTTTGGGGTTTTAAACCCCGAGATTTAAAATTTTTCCAATGGGTTAGGGAAAACTTTTTAAATTTTAGATGAAATGAACCCACCTTTGCGGAAGGGGAAAATGGGGAAAACCTTTTGTAAAAGCCAAATAAGCCCAAACCCCCCCCCCAAAATTTTAAAACCCCGATTTCCCTGTCTTAATTAGGAATTTTTCTTCTTTAATGGAATAAATATTCATTAACATCATTTGGAAGAACCTTCGATTCCATACTAGGTGGTAATTTATTAAATTTGGGTGCTTTTTTTTTGTTTTTCCCACTTTAATTTAGGAATTTTAAGCTTTTATTATTACAAAAACATTCCTTATATAATTTATTTAATTATAAATTAAAACGATTAACGGTAATATTATTTTCCTCCATATTAAAAAATGTAGCTATGACGTATACCCCCACAATCCATATTGTGGGATTCTTACTTATATCGATTCATTAACCAGAAATTTCTCAGATTTCTCTTCTCTTAAATTCCCAATTTTTTTATTGCAATTATAACCGTCGCATAGCAATATAAATCTTAGGTGTCTTTTAGAGCTTATTAAAGAAGTCAATTTGTGATTGTAGAAAGAAATTAAGTTAAATATTTATTAAAACCAAAATGAGCAAAGGTGTTTTTTGGACTTTTTTCGAGGGGGTAGGCCGCTGTCCCTGAGCGTTTCGCATTTTCCGGGCGCGCCTGGTTTTGCCCCAAATTTACGCCCGGTAAGTCACAAGTTGCATCAATAAGGTATTTAGATTTTCTTACTTTAAATTGTTGCTATACTACTTAACATTACGTTGTTCAATTTAATGTTATGAACATTAAAAAAATCAAAAATTTTAAACGACCCAAATCATTTTACTATTTTTATTTTATTTTTTGTCAATTAAATTTTATTTAGTTTATTTGAAATCAATGTAATGGTTATTTTCCTAGGGAAATTTCACCATTAAAAAAAGTTTGCCCCAATAATAAGTAAAAAGATCTTTGTTATCTCAAATAATTTAAAAAAAAAAGAAATAGACGTATAAACAATTAAATGGGGCAGTACTCGAAAGTAATTTAATAATTTATTTTTTAAGACAGACTTGCTGTCAGAAAATGTCTAAAGCTAATACATTACGACAATATGAATATACAAGATGCTAAGGGAAGAAAAATGTATAATATATAGTCCACTCGATATCATAAAATAACACAAAAAATGTGTTGTATTTTAAAAATCCCTGATGTCATTACCCACTCAAACAATGTTGTTGTATTTAAAGTCACATTAGATGTTACTACACCCCAAACAGTGTTGTAAGTATTACAAATTTCATCAGTTGTTACTTTCACAAAAAAAAATGTGGGCTAATCTACAAATTTCCATAAAATTTTTATTTCACAGACAATGTTGTCTGTATTTACATTCCCATTAGTTTTAAACAACAAGTTATCTTTATTCATTACAATAGTTGTCACTACACAGACAATGTAGTCTTTTTTTACATAACCAAAAATGCTACTACCATGCAATCTTGCCCTGTATTTACATTACCATCAATTGCTACTATCACACAATGTGTCTGTATTTAATTACCATAATTTGGGTTATTTAAACCCAAGAAAATGTATCTGTATTTACTTACAATCGTTTTTTTACTACACAGACAATGTTATCTTATTTACATTAACAAAAATTTTATACACAGCCCATTTTTGGGTCTGTATTTACATTCCCAAACAAGTTTTTACTACACAGACAATATTGTCTTATTTACTTTTACCAAAAGTTGCAAACTACCACACATGTTGCCCTGTATTTAATTACCATAATTTAACTACACAAAAAGGGTATCGTATACATACCACGTTTTACACACAGACAAGTTTCATTATTTACATTAACAAAATTTTGTTACTAACAGACATTTTGTCGGTATTTACATTACCACAAGTTTTATACAGCAATATTGTCTTATTACATTACCATAAGTTCTACACTCCACAATATTGTCTGTTTTTTACTAACCATAAATTGGTACTCCCCACAAAAAGATGTTTGTATTTACATACCACAAGTATATTTACACTGAAATGTACTTTATTTACATTCCCCTTAGTTGTTACAACACGACAATGTTATCTTTTTTTAATCATCAATTTCACAACACAGACAATAATGTCTTATTTCCATTACAATCATTTTTTTTACTACAAATAATGTTATCGGGTATTTACATTTCATCAAGTGTTAATACACGTACAATGTTGTCATATTCACATTACCATAAAGGGTTTAAATACCTGATAATTTTGACTGTATTTACTTACTAAATTTGTTACTATCAGAAAATGTTGTCTTTTTTCCCAATACCATAAGTTTTAATTAACGACAATGTTATGTTATCTACATATAAATATTTGTTTTTATTCAAGATGTTAATAAACAGACAATGTTATCTTTATTTACATTATCATCAGTTTCACTACACAGAGTTGTTGTCTTTTTACATCCATCAAGTTGTTAGTACACACACAATTTTATCTTATTTACATTACCTCAAATGTATAAAACAGACAATGTTATCTGAAATTTACACACTTAAGTTATTACTACCCCGACAATGTAATCTGTATTTACTTACCATTAAGTTTTTTTAGTACACATACTTTTTAAAATTTTTAAATTTACCTAAAGGGTTGTTACAACACACACAATTTATCTGTATTATTCCCATTAAGTTTTTAGTACAAATAAATGTTGTCTGTATTTATTTTTCCCATCAAGTTGTTACTACACACACAATGTTTTCTGTATTTATTTTTACCTTTAAAGTTGTGTAAACATACCTGTTGCCCTGTTTTACATTACCACAAGTTGTTACTACACACACAATGTATCTGTATTTACATTAACACCCAATTTATTAATTTACCAGACAATGTTTTTCTGAAATTTACTTTACCATTAAGTTGTTAGTACACAACATTTTTTGTCTGAAATTACATTACCATCAAGTTTTTACAAAACATGTATGCACTATCGGGTAAGAGATTACCCCAAAGTGAATGTTTTTTCCCCTATATTGAGGGTGAAGGTTTACCACCCTTTTTTTTAATAGAAAATCCCACGGTCTTTCCCTTCCTTGACTTTGCCTACTTTTGGGACTGCCTTTATTGAAGAAAAATTAAAAACAAATTTCATCTTCCATCAAATGGGCACGCCTCACTTTTCCCCTTGGCTGTACATGAACAACATATCTCTGGGGGCCCGGCTTGGTCGTGACCGTGCCGACGATGTGTCCTTGGCGTAGCCAGCTCAATCACCGACCGACCTCATACGAAATTTTTTGATGTTGGGTATTGAAAGACAAAATGTTGTCACCCTTTTTCCACGATCTTGCTTGGAGCTGAGGCAGAGAATCACCCATCTTGAGTCCGTCACCGCCGTACCTAAACAAATGTGTGAGCGTTTTTTTGCCGTAGTAATGGAGGAGCACATATTGAGTTTACTTTAAACTGCGAAAAAGCATCCAGGTTTTTTTATCGACTGGAAAAAATTTTAATTTAATCGGGCACCTTCCCCTTCTTAAAAACTTATCGAAAGTGAAAGATCATTTGTGCACACCTATAAAATAGTTATTACTATTAAGAGCATTGTTTTATATTTAAAAAAATTTGGTATATCGTCATGTTTTTAATAAATGTTAAGCGGGGTATAATGACATATGAATGTGTGTGTTTGCCCTTTAAATTTTTTTTTTTTTTGTTATCCCTCGCCCTACTATAATTAGTTCTAATTCCCATTAATTTATTTTAAAAAGTTTATTATATTCAATAAGAAAAAGTGGTAATTGTTTAAAAAATATATATTTTTTTTTTTTTAATTGTAATTTAAAAAACATTTTTTAGGCCTAAAATTTAAATTTTAAAAAAGTCCATTTTCTATTATTAAGGGGTTAAAAATGTTTTGAAGAGGCCCAAAAGTCTTAAACTAAAGCATACCTCAAAGTAACTTACAGGGTAAGCGTTGGACTATGGTGGGTAAAAAGAAAAAATAAATTTAAAATTTAAAACTCGTCAGTAGCTTGCGAAAGTTGGGAATGTCAATGTGTGTGAGAGGGCTAAAAATTCTAAAATTTTTACGTCCATGGTTATTTTTTTTTTTAAAAAACCATTATTTTGGAAAAAATTTTGTTTTTTGAAAACACCCTGGTTTTTAGGGAAGGCATACCTTTGTAAACCCTAAATTACGTTTTCAATGTCATACTTTCAGAAGTGAATTATAAATCTTTTTGGGTTTTTAAAAATTATTTCTTAAAAACATGTGAGAAATATAAACCACTCAAATCCAATAACCGTAATATTTATTGGTGTTATTACAACACTTTTTTAGAATTTGTGTCTAATTAAAAAATAAAAAATTGAGTATCGTTAATTCCTAATAAGAAAATTATGAAACTTTTTTAATGAATTTGGTTATTCATTGTTTTTAAGAGCAAGTTGAAATTATAACAATTTTTTTTAAAAGTTTTCCCAAAAACACCAAACCAAAGTTCGTTTCATTTATTCTAAATAAATCAAAATTATTAAACATTTGCTACCAACCCTTTTTTTAATAAAAAATTAGTTTTAAAAAATTTAACTTTATCATCGCTTAATTATTTTTCCTACTCAATATAATATTTCTGGTGATGGTTTTTGCAGGTGAGGGGGAACGACAGGGGCACCCTAACCACCCCTGGGTGGGGGCCCGGGGATGGGCCCATGTCCCCTTTAACCTGTTCGGGATGAACATTTTTTTCCAGGGAAATGAAAGGCCGCCACCATGTACAAAAGAACAAAAGAAAATAACGAGGTAAATAAATGCCCAAAATCATCACCTTTCCATCAAGAAAGAAGCCCACTGAGAGAACATCGTTTAAGTCAGCCAAACCCTTTCCGATAAGCCAACAAGACCTTCTTCCATCTCCTTGAACGGTAGCGTCCTCATCAGGAACAACTCCCCTTTATGGTAACATTGTAAATCGTCCATCGTCAGTCCACCTTCCGGTCAGTCAAAAAGTTTCTTCCTTCAGTACGGGAGCATTCCAAGTCCATATGTACCCAAAAGCTATTGCTCACTGAAGAAAAAATCTGTATTCGATAGAAGACTCGTTAAACTTTTAAGAAGGCCGTGAGTTTTACAAGATAAACAATTGGAAGTAAATCCCTAAGGAGTCCCCCACCTCAGAAGTCAGCCCCCCCCAGTGGAGTCAGCCACCTCAGGAGTAACCACCTCCAGAAATCAGCCACCTCCAAAAGTCAGCCACCCCGCAGTCCCCCACCTCCAGAAAACAGCCACCTCCAGGGGAAACAGCCCCCTCCAGTGATTCAGCCACCTCCCCACCCCGCCCCTCCATGGAATCAGCCTCCCTTTAGGGGGAAACATCCACTTCCAGGGAACCAGCCTCCCTTCTTCTGAAAATCCCTCAAGAGGATGGTAAGATACTTGGGAATCGTTCTTCTGGGGTTTTTTTTGAGGATCTTCATTTTTCTGACAATAGACCCATCATCACGCTCCCATGCAAAAATGGAGAAGGCATATCGGCTTCACCAATGGATAGAGCCTGAAAGAGTTAATTTATTTTGATCGCACCAAATTTGTGGACCTTAAACAATATGCAGACGCTTCCCCTTTTTATTCAAACACCTTCCAAACAGGGTATTTATTTAAAAGGGAAATTTATACAAACTATCATTTAAAAAACAACGCCAAAAGAAATTCAAATAAGAACAGTCGTATAACCTTCTCCCTTACCCACGTACATACTGTGGCCCTTTTATCGTAAATATGACACTAGGCAGTTTTTAAATAAAATAAAAAAGGAATTTTTTGGAATAAAGAAATAAATAAACGGAAACAACTCCCTGTATACACAGGAATTTTGGGGAAAACTTTAAAAACGGCCTTAAAACAAAAGTAATGAGTAAGATAGATAAGAAACGAATGGAAATAATAAAGAAAGAGCAAAGACCGAATAAAATATGGAGATTTAGTTGGAATAATAAAGTATAGTGTCGGGGTTATTAAGAAATTATTCGAAATAGTTTAGGATTATAAGTCAGAAAATTAAATATAAGTTTGAATTAGTGGAATTAAAAGGAACCTCACGATTCATTACAGGGCGAAAAGAAAAAAAAATAAGAGAACTTGTATGAATAAATAGTAGGTGGAAATACACATAAAATTAAAACAAGGCGCGAAAACTAGCGAAAGATTGAACAAAAAAATATTGAGTCCAGATGATTAAAACAATTCCGAATAAATAAGATTGTCGTTATTATAAAAGATTTTAAATCAAAATTAAAAAGTGTATAAAATTACAACTAATAAAGGATCAGAAAGAATAAATACAGTTGGGGCGGCCTGGTGTACTAGGGGTAAGGTTCAGACTTCTATGCTGGCGGCCGGGGTTCATCTTCGTCCCGCAACAGATTTATCTGATTTCAAACCTTCCTCACCTTTGACAAGAATCATTTGAATGTGGGAATTCCAGGCCTTCACCGTGTTTCGATTCCACGTTAAACTGTAGGATCCTTCATTCCATCCTCACAATCATCCTACCCTAACACATTAGCGTAAGTGCCGTATGACCCAAGGGTAGTAAGAACCTGTGCTAATAATAACAATAATAATAATAATGATAATAATAATAATAATAATAATAATATTAAATAAGTATAAAATAAATTCCAATATGAAAAGTTATAGTCAGAAAAAATAAGGAACAACTTTAAAGAGGATGCGGTCCAAATAAATACATGATGAGTCGAATTTAAAAAGAAGTGAGTCAGAATAATTTAAATGGAAGATTTTGGAATAAAAAAGGATGAATCTATATTATAAGTTGTGTATAGTGAATAAAAAACTAGTCTGATAAATTAGGAATGAGTTTGGGGTATTTTAAGAAGAATGATTTGAGAATAGATAAATAAACAGAATAGAAAATATAACAGAGTGAGAAAAACAATATTATCATCATCTTAAGGAACTGTTTCTAGCCTGTGTCGGTTCTGTTAGAAAAATACTCACTCCCTCCTGGTACTCATCTCTTCCCACTCCTGCACCTCTCACTTGCACATTGTTGCGGTCTGTTTCCTTCCTTCTTGTTCTTGGTCCTCGTGTCGTCTAATCCCTACCATACATCCTATTCATATCTTCTTGGAATCCTCATCCCTTACCAATCCTAATTAAATGTCCATACCATCTCATACCTAGCTTCCTACTATATTATGTACACCAACTCAAGATCTTATACATCTCATTCCAATCCATCTCATCTGGTGACAGCTAGCATGCTCCTCAAAACCTTCATTCCCATGGCCTCACTGTTCTTTCCTCTTTATCCAAAGGCCAAGTTTCCCGCAGCATACATACTATTGGTTTCTGCAGTACTTCCCTACCCTCGCACTAGAACACTGCTACACAATAACACTTGTTTTACAAAGTTAAAACATATTTTTGGGTAAAAAAAAAATCTGACTCTGATAGTATATTTATGCCGAATACAAATATGTAACTAGTAATTATTCCTTCCATTGCATGGATTTTAGTGATATAATAGACTAATTCGAAAAAAAGTATTTAATCAACTACCGGTACTTTTAAAACATTATTAATATATACTAAAGATTGACAGTTTGATGATTTTCTATTATATTAGCTTCTGAAACACCTCTTAAGTGCCAGCAATAGTTTTCGATCACTGCAGAACTCCTTTCCCATGATCAAAATGTTCTTGGTGGACATGTTCCTCCTGAGGTTTTTTGCGGAAGAAATTTAAATATAGTCCCATGAAATGAATTTTAAGCAACAATACCCCCATATCTTTGACTGACTGCAAGGTTTAATCCACATTGCCATTTTGTAGTTCTATGCTATAAAGGTTTTCAAAAATGTTTCGGTTAACAACTTAAGAATGATCCACATGTTGGTATATTCAAATTGGCTCACTATATCATCAAGTTGGTATAAATATAGAACAACTCGTTATAGATAAGGAACTAATAGGTATAAATATAATTAATGAATTCTTTAACCTAAAAGAAAGTCTGATGAATAATCAACATTCAAAATTAAAAATAAATTGTGAGAGTAAATAAGAAGTATCGCGTTAAATAATAAGAATCGATGCACACAATAAGAATATGGATCAAGTAAGGAATTAGATGAAAAGATCAGAACTAAATTTAGGAGGATAGAAATTTCATTAAATCAAAAGGGTAAAAATAAATAAGGGACAATCTGAATAAATAAAAGAATAAAAAGGGAAATAAAAAGTGTAAAAGTCAATTAAATATGGAACAATCGGAAAGTAATAATTTGATCAGAATGGATACGTATTAGAATCAGAATAAATATAAAATGAGTAAGAAATAGAAAAAGTATAAGTAATAATAATAAATATTCCATGAGTCGATATATCCCATTCACTTTAAGGAAATTACCTCTTAAGGTATTTTTTATACCCATATACTAACTATATAAAATTTCTACGGTTACAAGGCTATCAGAAAACAATTACCTATGCTGAAACAGACTTTATCTAAATATACAATGAGTATTAATTTTGAAATAAGGTACAATTGCGAATAAACTAGCAAGAAAATAGTTTGAGTAAATAATAGGAATGTGTCAAAATACAAAAAGAACGAATCGTATGAATAGGAGATAGGCAGAAATAAATATTCAAACAGTCAGAATAAAAAGACAAGAAGGAATGAATTGTGAATATGAAGAGAAGAGTCAGAACAAATGAGGGGTGTCGATTCGAATCGAATAAGAAACGCGTCAGTATAAATAAAGTATTGATCAAAATAAAATAGGAACAAATAGAAATAATTACTATTAAGGAAAGAACTAGTCAAATAAATAAGGAACTATTTGGAATACATACTGCATAAATTAGAGTGTGGAAAATCTAAATTCCTGGAGGGGTCAGTAAAAAGTTAGTTGACATTTAGCCTATCGGGAGGCTTACACATTAATTTATAGAGTATATACTATAGGGGTACACCCAAATAACAGGAGTTTTCGAACAACTCCCTTCTCCCCCTTTACTATGAGCTTACTATTATTATTTACAACACTGCCCTAGATATCCAATATAAATAAAAGATAAAGCCATTTTCAAGATAATTTGAATTAAAGCAATAACATCATTTGCACCTAGCATGAACCACATATTGTTTTGAAAAACAAGAACACAAAAACGTTGTCATCATGTAACACTCCTGTGATATACATTTAACCAAATCATAAGCAAATTTGGAGAACATTACCTTTTTTTAAAATATGTCGAGTAGTAAAACTACCTTAACAAATTTCTCCTTAAAAATAGGAATACAGATTTATTTTCGTGTCAAATACCCTGCAGACATTAATTTCAAAGCAATTGTTTGTGAAAAAAATTTTTCAAAATCTTAAAAACAGTATTTAATAAACAACCCTAACTTTAAGGCTAGAATTACAATATAAAATTTAGGTTTAACGCCTAATATCAAGTTTGTTCAAAAATTCTCAAACCCCATTTTGGTTGTTGGCAGCCAAAAAATACAGCACAGCAGGTACAGACGAGAATAATACAGAAAACAGTTTTGGGTCAAGGTATATAAAATGAAATATTTCAACATAATGTCCAAGGTCGAATTTTAAAACTGTACAATAATTTCTCTTTCCATGAGAAAGTAAAGATAAATATAAAGAAGTCAGAACCCTAAGGGCCCCATACAATAATCATATACCTATATATGAAAGGAAAGTATGGGGAGAGAGCGATCATAACTATTCAAAAAGAGCTGATCCTCTTTTATTGTCAAATATATTCGAAATACCACCTCGGTTTTAGGTTTGTTTCCCTGTCATTGTTCATTATTCAAATTATTTCAAATTAAAGATGATATGTTAAAAATAAAGTGTTTTTGTAAACAAAACAATATAAAAAAACATTTTTTAATCTCGAAAGTATACATTTGCGAAACAATATTGTTTAGTACAATCAGCATTGACAATAGATTTATATTACCCGCTCCATGAGCATATGTGTCAAGAACATAAGTTCTTCCATTGCTGTGATAAGAAATTACAAAGTTTTAATCCCGCTGCAGTGTATTGACTTCGTTTGTTATCAAAATCGTTGCCATCACTTCCCCCTTCAAAATGCTTGTACATTACCCTAAATTTTACCTATACCATTCCTAGAAAATACATAATAAGTAGCCCACTTAATATGTATAGTGTGCAAGGATGGCGCCTATTATCCGTGATATTAAGCTACAGGAACAGTATTACATGATTCTGTTTGGTACTGGGAGGTGGTCATCTCCCGGATAACATTTGAATCAAAGGAATTATTACAAATATTTGATGAGTTATAGGTGCTTAATGAGAAGTTTTAAAACATGATATAATGAGAGCCTGAGTAACCTCAAGGAAAATAATCTTTTGAGTATTTTCTCATCTTATTAAACGAGAGTATAAATGTATGAAATGACTAGCCAATCATTACGCTACACCACACATTAGAAGTGCCATGGAATTTTTCTGGAAAATTATCTGGGTTTGATCTGTGTTAGGAACAAAACGGTGGACAATTTATTGCAGAACCGTTTGCCACATCATGTAATGAAAGTGAGAATAAAACGAAGTGCTACGATCGTGGTTATGAGGAAATACGTGAGTCGTGGTCTGGAATGGAGAAGGAAAAGTAATTCAACTCTCTTATATTTCAAAGCGTTTTTGAAGATAACTACAAGGATTTGGAAAAGAAGAATTAAGAAAAGACTTTGAAATGTTGTGATACAGCAGATGGAGAAACAGAAGAATTAAAAGTATTTGACTACTCGAATGAGAGATACAGTGAAAAAAGATTGCCTTTGAATGGTAAAGAACTGATAAGTGGATGAAATTAGAATTTATTTAGTATGTGATAAAATTATACGATAGAAATCATACAGATAAAGAGAATATTCTTAAATGATAGAATGAAGTAAGACCTAAGAATGGTTATGATGAAAGGGACATTGTTTTTATGGATGAGAGTATTTGACCTTTAAATATAGTAAAGCGTTAAGTCCGTTACTTCAAGATGATGACAAGCAGGACTAGCAGTTAAAAGCAGTAGGCGTGATGCGCTAGGGGTATGGAGGAAGGGCCTCGGCCTACGGCCCTAAAACATTATTGGCGTTGTACACAAGAATAACAATTATCACTCTCACGTGTGTGGTTTTAGGTTGCAGTGCAGTGTGAGTGGATAGCCCACTTGGCTATGATTTGGTAATGTAGAGCATAAACCCATATTTTAAAAAGTTTTATTAGTTGCTGCCAAATCACCCTTTCGAAGAGATTGGTAAAGTATGGTGTGTTAGGCTTAAAAGTCCCACTAGACTTCAAACGATCCAGGAATTAAATAAATTGTTTTTGGTCGTAAACTAACCTTTGTAATGTATTTTAATAAATTCATTTTTCACACTCTTTCAGCCAATTATTTAGACCTTAATCTTTTGCTTACGGTATTTTCCTGATTGGGATTCTTTCTGACTTGAAAATAAATGTTAACATTGAACTTTAAAATTTAAATTATTTGTTTCTTTTTCTTTAGTATAGTTATTGTGTTTGTATTTATTTAAACTAAAGGGCTATTCCATGACAATTACAAGAAAATACCGGTAGACTTAAATATTCAATGAAATTTTCCTCAGTTGTTATTCTATCCAATCATAGATAATTTAATAATTTTCTCTTAATTAACTTTTGGTTTGAAAATTTCTTTTATAAAAGAAAAATGGAATATTTAAAAACTTGCGACTATCGAGTTTATTAATCTTCTTCATTGGAAATAATTAAGGTATGAAATAGAAACCAAATTGAAGCGTAATTTCGTTTTGGCTTTAAAATTACATAACACATGATCATAAAAAATGTGGTATTTTTAAAGTTCAGGGTTACCATAGATACAATTTAATTAAATTCTCGAAAAAATAATATCTCAAAATATTGACACAAATGCACTTGTTCACATAATTTATGCCTAATGCATGCCTATTTCACTATTGGAAAATCACATTCCAATTTATTTTTAATAAAAATGGGGTCCAACCAAAAAGAAAATTACAAAATTTTCGATCACAAACTTCACCAAAAATTAATTGATGCTCATGACTAGAATTTATTTACAAATACAGGATTTTTGTATAAAAACTCACTAGAATATTTTTTTCTTATACATGGTATTTAACATGCTATGGTTTAATATATATTTAATCGTAGCATGTTGCGTTTGGTTAAGACTCCAAGCATAAAGGACTTTAACATTAACCATCACTATGGAATATCATTCTGGTTGATATAAGCGTGATGATACAAGAACATAAAATCCAAAAGAAACCCAACCGTTTCTTGAGGAAAAGTTCATTTAACTAAGTCTCCCTCGTTTGCTTTCCATTTACAATGAATGGAAAAGGATCAATACATATGGTCCTTTGGGTGAAAGTAACTATATATTGGTCACTGAGACACAATGCTTTCAATATAGTGCACTAAACAATGTCATGATCTCAGACATATCCCGAACCAAAGTTTTCATCCATCAAGAGTAAACACGGTTTATATACATTACAGATGTTGAAGAAGAACATTCTGCGGTGATGGTAGAATCTACAGCTTTACCCTGACCTCCACCGATTTATTGGATCAGATTATACTACGCTTTCGCAGAGACAAGAAAGGTTAAACCTTTCGGATAAGTCTAAAAATGCATAATATGAACTTTTTAGCCAGTTAGGGAATTGAGGGGATCTGAAAAATGAATTATTCACTGGCCGCCGAGCAATGGTTTGTTCCCTGAAGGACAATCTTTTTTGCATTTCAGTAAACACAACAAATGATACAGTTTATTCAAAATAAGATGTGTGTGTATAGTGCTTGTTATTTTGGTTGATCTACAGGCATGCATGTAAGGGTAGAATACCACTTTTTTGAATTTGTTTTTAGAAAAGCACAAAAACTACATTTACATAGACTTTGACATAGCAAACTTTTGTTGTCATTAATATCTTCAATTAAAAAAGCTGCTATAATTTTATAAGAAGTTGAAGCCAGATGTAATGCTCGAGAAAATAGACATGTGCCATATTGATGACGTCCTTATCCCTAACCCCAAACTACTGATTTTACTAAGAGACCATATTTTTGATAACAGTGTAGATTCTCCAAAAATCACATCCCGTTTATCGCCAATCAAGGTGAATAAACCCTTAGATATCTCTGGACTAAAAGTATTCCTGCGTAATTTAAGCATTGTGTGTTAGTGACCACAAATACACTGACGTAGATCAGCTATATCCCATTAACAACAAAAACTCGTGTGAATAGGGTATATGTACAGCATCGTGCTTTGTGTAAAGTTTCAAAAACGCATATATTGTAGCTATTTGCAGCTATTTTAAGTTTGAGTCAAATCATCCTCACATAAATTTGATTAATATGTCATATCTATTGTTTGGGGGGGCCAGATGAAAACGCTCATATGTGCAGAAATTAACTTCAAATCTGTGTTATACATAGTGTTAACGACGATCTAAGAAGGGGGCGATGTTAGTTAATTGTTTTATCTTCAAATGAACTACGTGATAATAAAGATGTCCATTTGATAACACGACCAAAAAAAAAAATACTTCAGGTCATAAGTCAAATATGGATATCCCCATAACTACCAATAATTGACTGAGAATACATTACAGCATGGCAGATTCCTGATGAATGCACCTATCAGATCATAATTGGAATTGGTTTTTAAATTTGAATGTGTGTTCGGTATCGTTGGAAATACAATTTTAGGTTGAGACATCCTATGACATTCAAGTTCTCTGGGTCATAAAATGTCGGAACGTAATGAAATGGAAGGTACGCTTGACGAGAAGCCGTGTGGAGAAGAGAATGAGAGAAGTTTGACACATTTAAGATTTTAAAAGCATTTCAATTACATGTGAAAGGATTATGAATAGACGAGCGAAAGAAGATCAAGCCATAATGTCATGAAGAGCTTGATGGAGAAGCGGAGACTAGAAGAATTAATCTAATAATGTGAGATAAATGGGATAAGATTTGACTTAGAATGGTTGAAGATATGATAAGATAGAAAAAAATTTTAAGATCTTAATGAGGGTGAAGAAAAGTAGAAGATTAAGAATGGCCGCGTAGGGCTTAGAATTCCTTCACTCATGATGATTATAATGAGATGACAAGCAGTCTACCGCCAATAGCATTAGGCTTGATGCGCTAGGGGTATGGAGAGGGCCAGCGGCCTATGGCCTAAAATACTTCATAGAGTTTATATGCAAGAAAACAAACTATCATTCTTTTATTGCGCCGACAGTGGAGAGTTACGTTTGGTAGTATGCTGGAATGTAATGAGTGTATTTGAAGTTCGTTTTATCGAAATCGTTGCCATCCTCTTCCCCCTACAAGAATGCTCGACATTTACTCTACATTTGCAAGACCAATGCCATAATTTAATTCATAAGTGTGCAGAGAAGGCACTTATCTGTGGTGACATAAGCATAACAGACCTGTATTACATGATGCTGTTGTGGTACTGGGAGGTGTCATTCCGTTAACATTTGGAATACAGAAGGAATTATAAGAAAAATCTGAGTAATAGATAGGCTAAGGAGATTTTTAGAACCAAGCTAAGGTGAGACCAAGTAAACCTCAAGAAGGAAGCTATTGATATTTCCCATCTTTAAAACAAGACAATAAAAAATGAAATGACTAGCAATAAATTACGCTACACACTTTAGAAGGTGGCCATGGAAATTTTTCTTGAAAATTATCTGGGTTTAATCTGTGTTAGGAACAAAACTGTGGACAATGTTGTTTGGCAGACCCGTTTGCCACATCATGTACGAAATGAGAATTACGAGTGCTACGGATCGTGTTAGTGAGGAAATTACGTAGCGTGGTCTGGTGTGGAAAGGAAAAAGTATGTAATTACTTGATATTTACATAGCGTTTTTGAGACATCTACAAGAATTTGGAAAAGAATGATAAATAAGAAATTTTTGGAAAGGTGTGATACAGCAGATGGAGAAACAAACAGAATAAAAGAATTTGATACTGAATGAAGAGAAAGTGAGAAAGAGATTACCTGGAATGGTGAATATCTGATTGGGTGGATAAAATATTAAAATAATTAAGTATATTGGAAGAAATATGGCGATTAGAGAAAGCATAACATGATAAAAGAGAATATTTAAAAAATGGTAGAATGAAGTAAGACCTATTATGTTATGGATAAGGGGATATTAATTTTAGAGGAATAGATAATTTGTACCTTAAAATTACACAATAATAACATACATTCACTCTCCCGTCTGTTGACATTAGATAATTCAGGTGGCATTGCAGTGTGAACCCGCTTGGGTCTAGATTTGGTAAGGTAAACATACATACCCATATTTTAAAACGCGTTATTAGTTAGCTCCAAATTCACACCTTTCGAAGAGAATTGGTATAAAGTAGGGTGTTTAGTCTTTTAAAGTCCCACAAACTTCAAACACACAGATATAAAGTAAATAATTTTTGGCTAAACTTATCTTTGTTAATGGTAGTTTTTAATTTTCATTTTCAGCAGCACATTCCAGCCAATTATTTAAATTAACTACTCTCCTTAACCATCCCAATCAACTAATGGACAGAGGTTAGAACAAAGATTATAATTTTCATTCATTTAAAACAGAAATAACAGCTCAATGGGGGAGCGAACATTAAAGATTACAAATACCAAGTGCCCAGTAATGCCCTGAGGGCGAAGTGACATACAAACACATGTCACGGCCAGAAGGCGATACAACCATAACAAGTAATAGCCGCCTATAATAAGGCCCTAAAAAGACACAGTTTAACGGGTGGCCCGGTCGGTTGAAAAATTTGGTTCTCCCTACACACATTAAAACGTTACAATTCTCAAATAGAATTGCGACAGCCTAGCCTAAGCACCAGCATCCCAAAGGACTCAAGACCCATAGTTAACTGAATAACAGTCCGAGAGGCTTATCAATAACATCAAAAGAAATACAGAGTCCTCTTAGCCTAACAATAATAACTCCACCCATTTAAGTAATAATAAGTTAGTGCCCCGTGGGAGATTCAAGATCCCAGGAGGCCCGCGGTCCCACAATTTAGCAAACCCATCAAACTAATAATTGCCAAACATAACAATAAACTAATATTACTCCCTAACAACCAATGACAACAAATATAAGATCTAATGAAACTAACAATAAACTATATTGACCCCACTAACAAGTCCTATTATAATAGAACATATAAAATGACGGGGATTACCCGACTCAACTAAAAACCCATTATTAAACATTAAACATTACTAATAACACCCATGTTTTTCTTAGATGTCTGCGCCCTGTCACAACATTTACCCACTTATTTTGTTTACGCAAAAAGAACATAAACATAAACTCCTATTATATATGCCTCTAAGAAAAATTGCACCAGAGCGCCGCGAATATGTCCGCGAAGCGGAGATCTGAAATACAAACAACGAGAACCATATGGTTCCCCCTTTAATAGCCCATAGTCGTGGACAGACGACTACCATTACCTCCGCAGTCATGTCTATTCGTTAAATAAATAAAGAATAATAAATACTAACAAATTATATGAAGTCCGAAACATTTGACTTTGGAAATATAAATGAGATTTTAAGCTAAAGAGAATTTTGATTAAGTTATGAAGACCACTAATGAAGTAAGACACCTTACCTCCTAAAAGCCCTGAGTAGAATGGCGTGCCAACCACATCGCACCACAACACTTTTATTTACCCTGAAGTGATCATAATGCACTCAGAGTGGAGACGGATAAGTGGGTATTATCTAGAAGCGTCCAACAAGCCCCGGAGTTACAAAGCCACACCACTACATACCTGTAGAAAAGTTCCATAATAAATCCACAAAGTCTTCGTTGAAAGCGCACGGCGATGTTCACTTGTCTTTTCGTCGATTGAAGGGAAAGGTGGGGGGGGCTCTCCGCCCCACCCACAAGACGAGCGCACAGCTCAGACGGTTTTTAAGTGCGCGTTGAAGGTGGCGTCTTTGTGTTGTAGAAGTCGTTCCATGCGAGTCAACCGGGAACAAAAGCCTTAGGTGAGTGTTACAATCATCACATGTTTTCTTGTGACAAGTTACAAAATCTCCCCTTGGAGGAAGATAAGAAAGTCCTCAGCTCTGGGCGAATGAACGAGGGGGCGCCACCCTCGACAATCCAGCTGGCTCGGTGAAGATGATGAGGCTGAGAACATGGGCCCTGGAAAGGGCCTGGTTAGGGATGAAGTCCTATCTCAAGCTACCGACTCGAATACTGCCAGACTCCCTGTAGATTGTACCAACACTCCCACGCATGCACGTTCTCCCACAGCAGTCACATAAGATTCCGTGGCATTGAACAGCCCTGCCACATACCATGAATTAGCAGCACGCATTCACGGTCGGCTCACGTATCTTTGCACATCCGCTCCACCTCTCGTGGTAGGAGGGGGGGGGAGGGGGGTCAGAAGAAACCAGGAATTTACTCTGAGAACACATAATACACATTTACCATGTCCACAATCGATTTTGATGAGTCCTATTTCTCATCATGTAAGTCATTGGCACTCGCAGTCCCTACCTACACGGTCCATCCACAGAAGGCCAAATACGACCCACATAAATACAAGTCATTCTGGGAGGCAAACACCACACTCGGTGCATAGTTTTAGTCCGACACTAACACTTGTCCTTGGCTGCGCCCATATGCAAGTGAGCAGCACAGGCGGTGTCCAAGAAGGCTTTGTCGCATTCACATGTCCCACAACAACCGTGCTTCAGAACAAGAACTGTTTAGATTGTTTGTTTGCTCAGGGAGCAAGTTTGACACTTATTTTACTACAAGCCGAGACTTTGCAGACTCGCAAGATGAAGGAAGTTAAATATAAGTGGGGGGGGCCCCTCCTCATGTATGTTAAAGTTAACAGATATGAGAAAAAGTCATTAAATTAAACACATTAATCATGTTCCGTAACACCTAATCCTAAAAAAAATTATTAGATTATACAAAAAGAGGGACAACCCCACTTTCTGCGGAGACCAATTGACGCATTAATACTACAGACTTTAAGTGGCCTTATTACGTGCTCCCGCGCCCCAAGGTAGATCATAGCATCTCTCAACAGTTTCACAGATACCGGGGTGAGGAACTTGTCCACACACCCCAGGGACCACTCCACATGAAGGATAATTTTGTCGAGGACCTTCGCACCGAGCTGAGGGGAAAACTCTGCACACAACCCTAGCCCCAAGCTTAAATGAAGACCGGGAATTGCGTCCCTCGGTATAAGCCAAGCCACCTTCCTCTGAGAACTTGGAGGTTTTTGAACGCTAGCTCACATCTTTTCTTTTCATAAAGAACCATCGCCAGCACTGTCCAAGACAGGTTCATGTCGCCAGTTGGTCTAACAGGGGGTGTCAAATCCCTAGTTGAAGGAGGATTGAGGAGGGTGGCCTACTGACTCGTGGAACCCTGCGTTAAAAAACGCGACGTTCAGACGTCGAGTCCCTGATCCCAGCGGGAGTATCTTGGGATGGAAGATCGTCAGGGATAGGTCAAGTTCCGATTGAAACGTATCTACATGTTAGCGATGTTATAGGGCAGTGGTCACGTGCTTATACCCCAGGAGAACACATGTCCCAAAAGCTCTGGACCTAAGCACGCCCGTTATCACTTTACCAACACCCCTTCGGGGTCCCTATGAACGCCCCCCACTCTAGCAACAAAGGCGTTGACAGTCGTCATTGCTCACAATATTCCTTAGAGGAGGATGAGAATAACAAATTTTAGAAAAGGCGTCATAGCAACCAAAATGGATGTATTACCTTGGGTGGTACCGAGTCAGCGGTCCTACAAAATCTATAAAAAACTCTTTCTCCCAAGGCTTCGCGGCACATATCTGCGGAGTGGAAACCAATTTTATGAGTTACGAGCAGGCTTAGCTAATGGGCTAGGTTTCACACTTGCGCACCCATCTCTAACATCACGGTTAAGGTGGAGGGCCAGAAAAAACTCCGTTCCGATATCTTGCGCTCGGGTTTGAGGACGCCACAATGTCCACACGAAAAGGAGGAGTCTTGAAAATATTTTAGTAACTCGGCCTGAGTTTCTCAGCACACAATATATAAGCCTACCATTAACCCTAACAATGAGTAGATCATTATAGATACCGTAATTACCTACGTTCTCACACCCTTTTTTTAACCTATCTATGACCTGCACCGCAAAATTATCTTCAGACTGGTGATCTTGATAGATACGAACGATTCCGAATGGTTTAGTATGACCCATAACGAATGTCCTTCCCTAAACGTTACCGACGGGCTCCTTATCCTCTGACATACGGATAACGCGTCAGCAACAATATTGAGTTTACCCGGCAACGTGGTGCGTGGTAAAGTTGTATCTGATAGGTCCAAACCCACAGACCAAGTTTCCCCGAGTGTTCGGGTGATTCCACATCCACTCAAGCCATTTTAGTCAGTGGAATAAGTCAAAATGACGTAGCTCGAAGGGTAATCCGTGAAACTTCTCGATACCAAACAACAACGTAAACATTCTTTCTCATACACGCTGTATTTCCTTTCAGCTGGCTATAAGCGCCTACATAAGCAAACGCTACGGCCAAGCGCCCCTCAGCTCAGTTGAGAGAGAGCACACCGCTCCTCAATGCTACCGAAGAAGCGTCTACGTGTAGTATGAAAGGGAGAGAGAAATCAGGCATGCGCCAGATGGCCGGGGAAACAAGTGGCGCTTAAAAGCGCGATAAAAGCCTCATTCTGCGCGGTCCCCACGTAAACGGGCTCCTTTCCTTTTCAATGAGTTCAAGGGGTAAGCAATCTCAAGAAAAATTGGATGAATCTCCGCATATAGCGCACATACCAGAAAACGTAGGTACAACAATATGTTGCTTAGGGGCAGGAAAGTCTAAGATAGTTTGACCATTTTATCATGGTCAACGAGGAGGTTGCCATTCAGAAATAATTAACCGAGGTATGGATTGATCCCTGGCCCGAGTGACCCTACGCCAGGTTAACAGTCATACCGAGCGTCGCGCAGGCGCCCTAATACTATTTCCAACATGACGCAAGTGTCCACAAAGATTTTGCTGTAGATCAAATATCATCCAAATAATTGAACACAAAGTCATTTTTTTAAATCAGCAAGATGTGGTCCAGTACCTACTGAGTCCTACCCCCCACAGCTAATACCCAAGGGGACGCGATTGAATTCGTAGACCTGCCAAGGTGATAAACGGTGTACTTCTTGGAAGGCTCTGAGAGACACGCATTGAAGAAAACTGGCGTTTAAAGCAATAAGCTGTAATACTTGGCTCCACCGAGATTTGAAGGCCGACTCGACCTGTCATGGGTAGGGGCGAAAACAATTTTTTTGTTAAATCACCCTAAGTCAACAATAAGATCCTATGCCCATGACCTTGTCCGTCTCGGGATGATGAATGCGGGACAGGCGTATGTGACTCGAGGGACAATAACCTCCTTAGTCCTACAAATCCATGAAAAAGATTTCTGAGATTTCCAGCTTAGGCGGCGCACAAGAGTAGGGTCCCTGAGCTTACGGGATATGGTCGAGGCGACAATGTCGTACGGCAAAACGTCACATTTCCCCCATCTGTCGGTGATGCGCTCTGGGAACTGCTTACCCAAACGATTTTTTATTTTTTTTTTTTTTTTTTTTTTTGTTTTTTTTTGTTTTTTGTTTTTCTTATAGTGCAACACTTTCGTCATCATAAGAAAAATACCTGTTGAACTAATCTCCGACACAAAAGGATACGTATATTCGCTCAAAGTTTGAAGACATTCTTAAACGCCCAAAATCTAATTGTAACCTGAGTATGAAACATAAAATTCATTTCCTAGGAATGATATCAAAATGTAAGTCCAGGGACAATATAAAACAACGCCTCCATGAAAAATACCTATCTTAATCGAACGATCAATTGAAGAGTCTACTACAATACTCTCGCCGTTAGCTACTGCATAGTTTTAGGAGAGAACCAATTTGTAGTCACATATGATTTTACCATCCAACTTACGCAAAAACTCGCCACAAATAAAGGAATGACTAGCCCTGTTCTAACATACAGTAACACTTCTCTTTACCCACCATACCGTCACAACCGGGGGAGGGAACGCGTGATAGCGACAACTTGGCGCGAACCGGAACCACGTTAGGGCGCGCCTCACCAGTTTCCCCGCCCTGACACTGTCTTTGTATGTGACCTAAGCTCTTACACCGAAGCATCTAACACGCGAGAGGTCACGGGCACACGGTTACTAGCACTAGCATACCTCGAAACGTTCCCCGGGCGAGTATCAGAACTAACCGCTCCAAGAGACGCCATCCTGGGTGGGCTCGGGAGTCGAACCCGTTACGGCGCGATGAGTAATGTAGGCGCTTGCTCAACAGATACTCACTCATCGGAGAGCACGTATTTTCCAGGTGGAAGCAAGGAAAAGAGATCCTGTACAGTGCGAGGCCTTTTGGTAAACACAAAGTGCCGCCGATATGGAGAGAACATTTTCTAAAATAAAAATGTCAACATCCGCTCTCCGACAGACCACTATTGAGCACTAAATTGGCGCTTCGTTAAAGATAACACGAAGTTTCTCAGAGGATTCATGGAATACTGACAATCGATAGATAACCTCCCTACACAATTTTTCACTTACCCTACTAGCAATAAAGCCCCCCAAGGACAAGGTCAATAAGTGACCTACAAGTTTAAATGGTCTGAAATCGAGCACGGGAGAATAAACGGGTTAAGAACGCCGACGTTTAGAATAAGCACAAAGTCCAAAACTGCTTCCTCACTAGCCAGCATTAAACAAGAACGGCTCTGTTAATTTCCGACTAAAAAATTGAACAATGCGGAGTGATCCCGCCCATGGACATACTGGGAATTTCGGCCCAAAATATCCATAAGACCTTGTTCTCACATTTCGTGAAAGAGCGAGGGGGAGTGAAGTGATAGGCGCAGGGGAGGGGAATCTCACTCCCTGCTCGTTCATAACCTTGGTCAGTCATAGCCACCTACAATCCTAAGCAACCTCCTCACATAGTTTTAGATCGAGCTCACCCTATTTGCACCGGGGGGACTCGATGTCGCGAAGACACCACTCGGCCACCAGCTGGTCCCCGCTCAGGCGATACACCTCTGTTTCTAGAGAATATTGCGCTACTGCCAGCTGTTTGGAGTGGTCGGCATGGTTGTAGACAGCCAGAAAAAATGCACACAGGAATTAATACGAACCAAAATTTAACAAAACTACCAAAGAGAGAAAATTGGGGGGGTCCTATCCCTCAATCATAGAACCTCAGAAGCATGCCCCAACTCCCCTCAAAGAGAGCAAGTAGCGCAGCTTCTCTCTTTGTAACTACTCTCCTCACCATCCCCAAATCAAATAATGGACAGAGTAAAACAAGAGAGTTATAATTTTTATTAATTTAAACATAATACAGCTCAATGGGGTAGCGGAACATTAAAGATTACAAATACCAAGTGCCAGTAGCGCCTGTTGGGGCGAAGTGACATAACAAACAATGTGCACTGGCCAAAGGCGATACAACCATAACAAGGTAAATAGCCGCTTCTAAGTAAGTTCCCCCTAGAAAGGCACAGTTAACGGGTGCCCCGGTCTGTTTGATAAAAATGGTCTCGCCTACACACATTAAACGTTACAATTCCTCAAAGTAATTAGCGCAAGCCAGCCTAAGCTCTAGCATTAGCCCAACAGGGACTCAGCCCCATAGTTAACATACAGTCGAGAGGCTTATCAATAACATCAAAGTAAATACAGAGTCTGCTAACCTAACAATAATAACTCCACCCATTTAAGTAGTATAAGTTATGAGGCCCCGTTGGGATTCAAGAGTCATGGTGGCCCGCGGTCCCACTATTTTAGAACCCACAAACTAATAATTGCCAAACATAACAATAAACTATATTTATCTCCCTAACAACCAAGGACAACAAAAAAAGATATATGTAACGAAACAATAAACTAATCCTGACCCACTAACACATAGGTATATACACATATAAAAAGACGGGGATTATCCCGACTATCTAACAACCCATGTATATAAACATTAAACATTACTAACAACAACCCGTGTTTTTTCTAGATGGTCTGCGGCCCCACAATTTACCCACCTTTTTGTTCACGCAGAAAAACATAAACATAACCTCCTATTATATATGGCCGATAAGAAAAAAATTTTTGCACCAGAGTGGCGAATATTCCGCGAAGCGGAGATCTGAAATACAAACACGAGAACCAGGATGGGTTCCCCCTTTAATAGCCAATAGTCGTGAAGACACTACCATACCCCGCAAGGACATGACATTCGTTAAATAAATAATAATAATAAATAGCTACAAATTTATATGAAAGTCCGAACATTTGAATTTGGAAGATATACATAAGATTTTTAAACTAAATAGAATTTTGATAATTATACCGAAGCCCACTTATGAAGTAAGAATCTCTTTACCTCCTAAAAGGCCCTGAGTAAAAATGCGTGCCAACACCTCGCACCACAACACTTTTATACCCTGAAGTGATTCATATCTCTCAGAGAGGACGGATGAAGGGGGGGTAATATCTAGAGCGTCCAAGAGCCCTGGAGTTACAAGCCACAAACGCACAACATATCCTGTCGAAAGTTCATAATAATCCACAAAGTTCTCGTTGAATACTCACGGCGATGGTTCACTTGTCTTTTTCGTCCGATGAAGGGGAAAGGTGGGGGGGGGGGGCTCTCCGCCCCGCCCACTGCGAGCGCCAGCACAGTCGTTTTAGTGCGCGTTGAAGTGGCGTCTTGTGTTGCGTGAAGTTACGGTTCCATTGCGAGTCCAACCGGGACTGCTTTAGGTGGTGTTACAATCATGCACATGTATCGTTGTGACAAGGTTACAAAGACTCTTAATCTTTTGCGTTACGGTATTTTCCTTTGGGTTATCTTGACCTTGAAAATAAATGTTAATATGGCACAATAAAATAAATTATTCTTTTATTTACCTTTATATAGTTTATTTTTTGTTTTAATATTTGTATTTTTTAACTTAAAGGGCTCAGCCCATGACAATGGATACAATGAAAATACCAGTAGACAATTTAAGATTCAATGAAAGTATTTTCCATAGTTTTTAGCCTCCAAATATAGATAAATTCTAATTTGTTCGTCTTAACGACATTTGAATCAGTAAAATTTTATTGCATTATTTTAAATAAGTGAAAAATATAAGCTTCTAAATAGTCCATTAAATTATTATCAATTTAATTACAGTTATGAGTTATAAGTAGTCAAAACTTATATTTTATCCATTTACGTACTAATTTAAGGTAATGAAGTTAATCTATGGGGATTTAAATCTATTCTTGCGAGACATGCATATAGAGTGTATGCAATGAAGTACTACCCAAAAATTTTAACTAAAATTAGTTTTAATTAATCTAAAGTATTTAATTAGTTGTAGCAATTTACAAATTTAAATGACTTATACAAGTACTTTCTCGTTTTATAACCCCGATCTTTTGATTTATAATCATTTTGTAGTACATAAAGTCCGTTATTTCAAATTTTGTTTGGTTTATTAGTTTAACTCTAGCTATTTTATTTTTATTATTTACCACCACGTTAACAATGAAAACGTAAATTTGTAATGGCCATTTCCTGAAACAGTCTCTTGTTTGACTTAACTACTGATAACACAAACTAGCCCGACCTAATGAAGGATCGGGCACCCCGGCTCCAATTAATGACTCACCTTTATGTGCTTATACTATATATATATATATATATATTTAAATAAAGCACTTAAAGATATAATAGCATCGTACTTACACTTGAGTTGTACCCCTCATTTAGTGGAATAAAAAGAGGGATGCATTTAACACAAAAGAAATACATCTGGTTAAAAACATTTAGTATAACCAGTAATTAGACAGGGCAAGCAGCAAAAAAATAGCACTATATGATTTGGTCTCTTGATCATAGGCGGCACAACAGCCCTCTAATTAATGAATCGCTCTGACAAACCACACACCGCTGGTGTACACCTCCTGCAAGCAGTCTGAGGGTGTCAAGGATACAACCCGCCCACCAACCTGGGGAGATAAGCCTCATGACTGCATGCCGTTTACAATATATTCCATGTAGCGAGCCGTAATGCCAAAAGGGGCTAGAACATAAGTGACACGAATTAACTATTTAACCCCAGCAACAATGAAATTAAAATATTTAAATAAGACCACAGCAAGAATATTAGCTCGAAAAAAAAACCACACTAGAGCATTCGATATCCGTCATGGTGGACGGGCACATACTTCCCACCCAAGTCAGGTGGACAGGTGTAATAATATAGCTCCCCCTGCAGGCAAAGAGTCGAAACTGGACGGAAGGTCCCTTAAAAACTACCCTAAAATAGCCCCCACAATGTGGGCACCAATATCAACCACAAATACAAAGGGACGACCGTTGTATAAGTACTTTACATATTTGAGCCCAGTGGCTTAGGGTCCGACCGATAACTAATAACATAATAGACTATACAAATGAACAATCCCAAAAATTGAGCACATGCCCGCTCAAGCGGAACGTACGCATGAATAACGAAGATTATACAGAAAAGTTTCCCTAGCAATCAGCTATTGAACACAACGGACGGACGGCCACACGAACGGACGGATGAGACGAGAAGGGTCAGTCGAGAACGAGACGTCAGATGATTCTCAGCGTTATCTCGATTACGTATCCACTTCGTCTTGTGATTAAACTTTTCGAAGAAGTTGTCAAATATTCTAAATCACCTAGTGTACGAACGGCAGAAATTGAGCATATCATCAAGTGGTCGTACCACGGACTGATTACAATAACTGACAAATATAAATAACAAAAACCGACTAAATTGTTGTAGGCCCTTAATCAGGGCCAAACAACAAACTTAAAAAATGACAAGCTAGCAGAGCTTGGACGTCACTAACAAAACGACACCAAACCCAGACTGGCTAGGTACTAAATGATGACGATGTTGATGTGGAACTGACGGAACGAATGAAGACCAGGACAAGGGAATTCAACAGAAGCAACTATTCTAAAAAGGAAATTACTTTTTTAAAGCTAAAGATGATAAACCCGACCAAAGCAATTAAAGTAACAACCAATATCAATAGTGACTGAAAAGTTCAAGAAGACGCTATGGATATCATTAGAAGTACTCAAAAACAAAAGCGTGAGGGACGACAATCCAATAACTCAAAAACAAAAATACCACCTATTGTCGTAACAGGGACGATAACTACTCCAAAATTTCAAAGACGATGAAGAAGAGACAATTATGACAGGAACTTCAGATATTTTGACATAAACGACGGGCTTCAAAATCAAACATCAACCCATAGAGACTTCAAGGCCTCCCAAACCTTCCTCAAACAAGCCGGACAAAGGTATCATACATTTACGCCCCAGAAGACAAAACCCCTAAAAAAATTGTCATCAAGGCCTCCCCACCCAACATGCCCACCACTTACGAGAATAAAAGAGAGCTACTTACAATGGATACACAGCATCTGACCGTTCAACAATTACATCAATGTACAGCAGAAAAATAGCACACACGATTACATCAAATTACGACCAATTTTCATTTATGCAACCTCACAAGAACCTGACCAAAACACAAACTCTTTCAGGAAACTACAATAACAACACCAGAATCAAAATATAGCATTACGTGCAAACACAAAACTACATCTTGCAATTGTCACAGATGTCTAAAATTGGACATTCCAAAAAATTTAAAAACTGTGTTCAACACCCTAGATGCATCAAATGCCTGATCCGATGCTTTGACCTCGTGACTGCCAAAAGAACGACCCCACCAACTCCCTGCTAAATGTGTGAACTGCGGAGGAGACCACAGACCGCTACTATCCAAGTGCTCCCAATACCTTAAATTGATAGAGAAAAAAGAATCGAGCCAAAGACAGAAAAAAAATTGAAAAGATATCTACCTCCACACAAAAACTTGACACCATAACAAAAACAGACTTCCCGCCACACCAAGCAAAAACTACGCCACAACCAAAACTCAGCGGTTTCATCACGATCATTCAGAACATACCCTACTTAGCACCACTGAACGACCCACAACACCGAAGGAAGAAGAACAAACGACACCACCCTTTTGAACTTTAAAGAGAAAATTGACAATCTTTAAAGAGAGATGATATAAGGGTTTAACATACTCAAACATCTAAAAACTTTTCCTATCAAGAACTAAACAGGCAGAGGAATAAAATGTCCAAACTTAAGATCAATACTTGAAGCAGCCACTGACTTTTTAACTTTTGTGCCAATTACGAGTAAAACACAATAATAGATAAAAAATCAACTCAGAATTAACTAATATGGAACGCCAACGGAATTATACATCAGAACACGAATTTGAGGAACTTTCGGAACCTACGGATTTGACTTGGCGCTTATATCGAAACGCATCTAAAGACAGACCAACGATTTAACATCACAGGACATAATTATCTACAGGACTGACAGGGAGCACAGAAAGGAGGAGGTACGGGCTGTCATTATAAAAAGACAATCCTACCGCACTACAGGCAAACATCAACGACAGCGGAAAACCTCGAAGCGCACAACCATATCAAGTAGCACAAAAACAGGTCATATAAATTTTGTGGCGGCTTACAAACCACCGACAAAAATCCTACTGAAAACAAGACCCTAGACAGCATACATCATCGACAACTATTTTATTGGTGGCGATTTAAACATAAAAAACACGTAGTGAATAGTAGGACACAAAACAGGACGATGATACTAGAAGACCATTCGAATAAGCAAGTACAACATCATAGTCACCACCAGACACTCCCAACCCAGTATACCCGGAAACCATCTACATAGACCAGGACATACTAGACATAGTTCTAACAAACCTGAAAATAATGCCAGAACAACCCTTACATTACTCCAAGAGCTTGATTCTGAGCATAATTCCACTGTTATGCGAGTGGGAAGTAAATTTACAGCACCAAACTAAACTGCGAAATCCACTATAAGCACAACTGATTGGAACAAATTCAAAACAGACCTACATGAGCCCTACCGAGGAACCAGACATCCACACTGAACAAGACATGCGCAAGCCGTAACGCTCTTCACAACAACGCTTCCAAGAAACTTAACAAACTAAACTACCATCTCAGGAAAAAACAAAACCATGACTTCAGAGTTGAACATCCGAACTAGCTATTTACTAGCCCAAAAAAGGGAGGCCCGTAGGATGCAGCGACTAAGATCACCAAATGAACGCATCAGATATAGACCGTCTAAATCAATAGGAAAAAGAACCGTCAACCAGATCGGGAGAAACAAACTTTAAACACATTCGTCACTGACTCAGCAACATAACATGCAGGAAACCTGACTATAACAAAAGTACTGGAAATGACCCTCGAAAAAGACAAACACGCCAGCCATCCATGGACAACAGGGTATTGCCTACTCCCAGCCTGACCAGCAAATGCAATTGCTCTAAAACACTTGAGACCAATTCTAAACCAAATCCCCACACGATCAAAACATCAACAGAGACGTCACCAGAGCCGTACACGACTATATTCCAAGACCCTTAACAATTTACCCACCCCCATCAAAAACCGGGAAAAAACCCAAAAAACCCCTATAAAGAAAAATAAAAACTAAAAAAAAAAAAAACCTTTGGGGCTAGGGGAATTTTAAAAAAAGGGGGGTGGGAAAAAGTTTTTAAATTTTTAGCCCCGGGGGTCTTATTTTAAACCCTTTCCCCGGGTTTTAAAAGGGGACTTCGTTTTAAAGGGGGAAATTTTTAGGGTGTTTTTGAATAAAAAAAAAGGGGGGCCTTTTCATTTTAAAAAAAGGGGGAATTTTCCCAAAAAACCCCCCCTTTGGGGGGCCGGGGGGTTTTTCCCCCCTTTTACAAAAATTTTTTTGTAAAGGGGTTTTAAGGGGAAAAGGGGTTTTTGGTTTTTTAAAAAAAATTTTTGGGGCCGGGGGCCGGGGGAAATTAAAAAACCCCCGGGCCCCCAGCATAAAAAAATGGGGAAAAAACCCCCCCCCCTAGACCACCGGGTTTTACCAAAATGGGGAAAAAAAAAACCCTACCTAAAAAAAAAACAAAAACCCCCCTTTTAACCAAAAAATTTTTTAAAGCTTTTCCCTTTAAAAAAACCCCCAAAATTTTTCCCAAAAAAAAAAACCGGGAAAAAAGGGGAAAAAGGGGGTTTTTTTAAATTCCAAAGGGGCCGGGGAAAAAAGGGGGATTTTTCCCCCAAAAAAAAAAGGGCCGGCCCCTTTAAAAAAAACCTTTAAAACCCCCACGATGGGGGAAAAAAAAATTTTAAAAAAAAAAAATTTCAAAAAGGGGGGGAAAAAAAAAAAACTACAAAAAAAAAAACACAAGAAAAAAACCCGGGGGCCCCCAAATTTTGGGGAAAAAAAGTCCCCAAAATTTAAAAAAAAAATCCATTTTTTAAAAAATTTTTAAAAAAAAGGGGGCGCCCCCAAAAAATTTTTAAAAACCCAAAATTTTCCTAATAGAAAAATTTAAAAGGAATTTTTTTGGGAAAAACCCCCGGTTTAAAACCCCAAGGGTTTTTGGGAAATTTTTTCCCCCAACCCCCCAAAAATCCCCCCCCCAAAACCCCTTTTGGTTTCCCAAAGGGGGATGTGCAAAAAGTTTTTACAGCTCCCTTGGGGAATAAAAAAAATTCCGAGTATCTGTTGGGGGGGCCACTAGGGGGGGAAACCCCAACCCCGGGGGGGAAATACCAAAGGGCGGCTGGTTTCCCTTTTCCCATTTAACATTTTCGGGGCCCCGACGTTTCCCCCCAAAGGGGAAAAAAAGACAAAAAACTTTTCGCCGACAAAAACCTTGTTTTTTAAAAAAAAAAAAAAAACATTACATGCGTCGTTAGCCGACAAAGGTTTTAAAAAACGTTTGAACATGGGCCAAAGTGGGGGGTAAAATAAACCCCCGCAAAACCCCCTTGCCCAAGGGTTTTTACCCCCGGAAAAAATAAAAATTTCCCCCCGGCCAACTTTCCCCCATATAACCCCAAAAAAAAACCGTCAAAAGGGTGACCCCAAAAACCCTGGGGAAATTTTTTTTAGACAAGCGACTAAAGGGGTTTTAACATATCCCCGAGACCTAAAAAAAGCAATAGCCGTTTTCATTCAACTCTATCCACTGCTAAAAAGGAACAAAACTAACAACGAAAAAAAAAATCACGATCAAAAAAAACTTTAATCCAGCCGATTTTACCTACCCTGGGTAGGATGGGGATATGCAGCTAAGGGGAAAACTCAAAAAGCTTCAGACAATTAAAAAACCGAGTATTTTTGGACGATAACGGGGGTAGACATCGAAAAAAAGGTTTTTACCAACACCCCCAAAAAACCCAAAAAAGAGCTTGCTGAGCTTTCCGGGGAAATGGGGGAAAAAACTTCAAAGAAAAAAGAAAAGGGAAAACCGAAAAACCCATTATAAGCACTGGGGGCTACGATCCCCAGGGGAAAAAGGGGTCATAAAAAAAGTCCAAGGCTGGAGTAGTCACTACAAATTTCACAATCAATTCCCCCTTTTTAACAATTTTTAAAATAAACTAATCAAAAAGGGGATTTTTTTCGGTAATCACCCCAAAAAACCCCAAAAAAAAATTTTCCCTCCCCCCTTAGATATAATTCTTTCAATTCATTTTTTTAACCCCCCTTTTTCCCCTGGGGGGAAAAGGGGGTAGGTATGCTGCCTTAATTTTACAAAGCAATAAAAGCCCTTTCCGGTACCTAGCTTGGCGCTTCTCCCCAAGGGTTTTATATTGGGGTTTTTGGGCAAAAACCCAAAAATAAAACCCCGGGACTTTGTAAAATTTAAAAACCCCTGGGGACCAAATCATATAATATTAAGTTCATGAAAAAGGGGGAAAAAGGGTTTTGTGAAAACAACCTGTAACTGGGATATCAAATCAGCCCCCAAAATTCCCAAAGCTTGGGCCAAAAACTCTATTTTGGGGGGTGGGGAGGTTAGGGCAAAAAGGGGGGGCCCATTATACTTTTAACAATCACTTTTTAGGGGGAATTGAAACTGTGCACGCAAAAAGGTGGTCTAAAGGGGGGGAAAAAGATCCCCGGGGGCCAAAAAGGGAATAACAAGCCCTCTAGCACACCCCAAAAAACTTTTTGGGGGGTTTTTAAAAAACTCTATGCATTTCTAACGAAAAAAAAGCCAAAAAAAATTATTCCCCACATGCCAAAAATAACCACGGCCCCCCAAAAATAAAATGTCCCCAAAATTTTAAAAAAAAAAAAAACTCTAGAAACACCCAGCTAGCCGGTACCCGACACCGGAAAGGGTATCCGAAAAGGGGGTTCCCCCCCCTAAAAGTAAGGGGGGAAATTTTAATAAAGTAACTGATGGGGCCTTTTTTAACCCCCTTTTGTGCGTAGCCCCCCTGTGAATGCAAAAAGGTTTTTCCCCAGGAAAGTTCCGGGAGGCCTCTACCCGCGCAGTCAGATAGGGGCCCAAAACCCCCGCGAGATGCTCCAGGAGACAAAGCCCCAAAAAACAACCAATGGGGGGCCCCAAGGGGGCCCCGTGTACCGGGGGCCCTATAAGGGGGGGGGACCGGGGAAAAAATTCCCCCCGCCTGGGAAAAACCGTCCAGAGCCAGGGGAGTACAGGTAGAAAAGGGGTTTTAAAGGGGCCGGGGAAAAATTTGGGTTTTTTAGAAATAACCAAGAACGCTATTCGGCGGGGGCTTTAAAAACCCCAAACGGCCCCCCCCTTCCATCTAAGGGGGGCCTTGTCACTAGAGACGGGGGCGAAAAACACAAAATAAATGAACAATGCGCTCCAGCTCAAAACAAAACCGAGCGACCCCAATTTTTGGGAAAAAACCCCCCAAATCCTCTCCCCCCGGGGGGGGTAGATGAGACAACCAAAATGAAAAATTTCAGAAACCCCTGCCTGGGCTTTCCCCCCGGCCCCCAACTAAATTGACTGTAAATCAGGGGGAAAAAAGGGGGTTGAAAAAAGGACCCAAAAACCCAAAAAAAACATAGTGCGCAAGGGGGCGAACAAAAACAAGGGGGAAAAGGGGGGGGAGAAAACAAAAAGAGGTAGGAAAGAGGGGGGGAAAAACAAAAAAAAGTAAGGGGAAACACGAAGGTACGAGGAAAGGGGAAAAAAAAGCGCATGTCGGGGAGAAAAAGAGACTGTGAAGCCCTACAGAATTAAAAAAAAAAGGGGACAATAAGGAAGGCCCCCAAAAAAAAACAATAATTAAAATTTATGGTCAAGGAAAAAGATACAAAAAAAAATTTTTTTTTTTGCGAATAACGTAAATTAGCTCGGGAAAGAAAAAGACGAGTTGTGACATTTATTTTGTCTCTTTTACCTTCCCCCTAGTAATTTGCACTTGGATAAATTTTACTGTGTTAAGTTTTTTTTCTTCAACCCGGTGTCAAAAGGGAAATCATCTCTTGGTACAAAACAAAAAGCGTATTTATTTTTGACCTATAGTTTTTTCTGAAAATTACAATTAACTTCATGAAAGTAATAACAATGAGTTTCCCTTTTATTACTTGTTATAAATTTAACATTAAAAAAATTTTAAAAGCTTGAAAAAAAATCTAAATGTCACATGAATACTGCAAATTTTTTATACATTTTCTAAAAAAAAAATCCCAAAATTTTTCGTGTTTATTGAACATGGCTAAGTTTAACCCTAAAAATGAAATGTCCTCAAACCAAGAAAACGAAATAAAAAAAGGGGAAATCGAACACAAAAACGTTATAAAAATTTAAAACAATGAAATATTTGATCTCAATGTTTTTAGGTAATTGTTAAGGGGCATATGGGGGGAAAGGGGGGGGGGGGGTTTTAAACCCCCCACAAAATTTTATGAACAAACTATTAAAAATGACTTTTTTTTAAAGATTCAAACAATATAAAAAATTAAGATACATGTATTAAATTAGGGGGCCCTGCAACCATAAAAATCACTTTGGAGAGAGCTACTAGGTTTTTTATTATTTAGAATTTTCCCTACCTTCATTAATTAGGGGGGTTTTGTTTCAAAAAAAACCCCCTTTTTGATAGGGTTCTAAAGTGTTTAATATTCTAATAAATTTCCCAGCCTTTGACAGCTATGGTGTTATTTCGCAAAACATAAAACCCCTTCGAAACTTCTAGAGGTGTTTTAAAATTCAGAATATTTCCCATCCTTCGCGGGCTAATAGGAGTTAAGTCGCAAAAAAAAACACCTTCAGTTGGGTTTTAGAGGTGTTTAGTACTAGAATTTTTTTCCAGCCCTTTTGCAATTTTCGGTGTTAGTTGCAAAGAAAGAACTTCAGATACTCCCAAAGGTGTTTTGCATTTAGAATTTCTCTAGTTTTGGTTTTTGGTTTCCCCAAAAAAATTTTTTCCAAAAGCTTCTAGAGTTTTTTAATATTAGAATTTGTTT
>JBCFYV010007001.1:10323-29091 GCA_039000515.1 Timema cristinae | reverse complement strand
CCCATTCATTTTCAATACAAAATACTCGCAGATGTAAAGTACACAATCAAAAAGCATGCTAACTAAGGTTATAACATTTCCGATTCTTTTTAAAAGTACTCGATGAAAGTTACTCGATTCGTTTTACTCGCACCTCAGCAGTTATATTTCCACAATCGGAACCAATTATTGTCTTTCTTAATTTATTGATTACTAGATAGCTGTTGCCCGCGGCTTTGCTCGCGTGGAAGTTGATTATATACAAATACGAGAATATACATTTGTATTTACAGATTAATTTAAAATATTACGTTACGTTGATGACCATAACTTGACCTCAGATCAAAAATAATGCAAGTCCGATACAAACTTTCACCCCCTTTTTCATCCCTTATTAAATAAAATTTCCAAAATTCCTGAAACACGTATTTATTTGTTTTACGTCAATAACCGAAATACAAAATTTTGTTTATGTAACTTTCAAAATGACGGACTTTCATACATATTATCATCCCCTATTTTGACCCCTTTGGGGTGGAATTTTCTAAATTCCTTTATAAAACTGAATATTTGATCGAAGATAACATCATAACATATTAAAAAAAAATCACGTCCTACCGTCTGTTTAGGTTATACGCATATTGGAATTACTCTACTGGAGTGGGGATGAGGAGGGAAGCATTTTAGAGGTGATCTAACCGCATTTGCGTAGAAGAAGAGTGGGAAACCATTTAGGAAAAAACCGTCCCAATAGACCCATCCAGGATTCGAGCCCCGCTCTCCCCGTCAACAGACCAGTCTAACACGAGAGTGAAGCCTTAGACCATCGGGCCTCATAAGTAATGATGTCACAAATAAATGTTTTCCCTTTCAAAAAAGTACAATTATTATGAATTTATTTAGCAAGAATTTAAAAAGAAGTTTATTTTATTAAAAAGTTAAAAAAAAGTTAATCTTTTTTATTGTGAGACTTTTTAAAACGCATACTTTTGTATTGGATTGTACATGCAACATGAAACCTGAAGATAACACTGTCAGTGTCAACTGCCCCTACAGGAAGAGATTATGGACTTGCTATTAGTATCGAATTCCATTGCAAGACTCCCGAGTAATGTTGTCCAACCGATTGCCATGGGACGATTCGTTAAAATTTACTCGAGTAACTTTACTCGATTCTTTTTAAAGAGAATCGAATAATTACTCGATTGTGCCCATCACTACGTGCGACTAGTTGTAGACCGAGTATAAGCGGTCGGATTGACAAAGAACGAATTATAGAGCACATACAGGCGTGGATTCAGGGGCGGAGAGGGGTCAACGGGTCAGTTGACCCACCTGTGAAAGTTAGAAAATTAATACAAAAAACAAAATGAAAGTTTAAATTTTAGAAAGAAAATACAACACAGATAAATTATACACTATCTGTTTACGCGCAGACACCTCTTAATCCGGATCCAGAATGTTCGATATGACTCACGCAAGATTGGAAAATGTATTCGTTTTTATGTTCTAATATTTGTCGTACATAACGAGTAACGAACATTGTTCCACATAGAGATGGTAGACTACCAAACATAAAAGAGCAGGTTATCCACGAATATAGGGTATCTTTGGACGGCAGGAGCTGCGGAACTGTGGGGGACTCTGACCCCCTGAAAATAATTTGTCCCTCCCTGGAATAAATTCCCCCTATATATATATTTCAAAACCTCCGATATTATCAAATATGAAGCTGATAGATGGTTTTAAATCAAACTTCAAATGACTTCTAGATGCATTCTATTGTCAAAAATATGCCGGAGAAGACCGCCTTAACTACTAAACTAGAGGCATCTAACTGGCACAAAATTCCAGGGGAGGAAAGCTCTGAATATCTTCCAAGGTCATCCAAATTTAAAAAAATGTCTAGGCGAAGACAACTCCAAAGAGCTTCCAGTTGCATATCTATTATTATTATTATTATTAGCACCGCATCTTACTACCCGTTCGGGTTATACGCATTTACGCGGATGTGTAATGGTAGGGTGATTGTGAGATGAAATGGAGGACCTACAGTTTAACGTGGAATCCGAACCACGGTGGAGGTCTGGTATTCCAAACATTCACAAGTTGTGATTAATACAAGTCTTGTCAGAGGTTAAGGAAGGGTTTGGTAATCGGACAGATCTGTGCCGAGACCGAGGATTGAACCCTGGTCCCCAGCACAGAAGCCCGACACCTTACCCCTAGACCACCAGGTCACCTTTCAGATACACATCATTTTGAAGAATTTTCGGGCGAGGACCACCCCAAATAGCCTATTTTCTAAAGCAAATCAATTTTAAAAATTTTGTCAGTGGAAGACCGCTTCAAAGATTATCTTCTAGAGGTATTTTATTTTATTTAACTATCGTAAAAACTTAAGGTGAGGCTCACTCTAAATAGCTTTGAGGGGCATCCAAATTTCAAAAATTTCTGGGTGGGGAACACTATAAATGGCTTATAATATAATATAATTAAAAAGAAATCACGGCGAAAACTATTCATAGCTTATAGAATGAACAATTTTTTTAAAAAATTGTTGAAGGAGGGCCACTACAAATGGCTTATAAAACCTACCCGATTTTAAAAAATTGGGGAGGATGACCACAGTTTAGAACAGATATCAGATTAAATATGAATGAGAGACTATTAAAGGGCTGTAAACAGAAATTTAACATTGTAAGTAACTATGCTATATATAATTATGACCCCCTGTAAAAATAATCTGGATCCACCCCTAGGCACATAGAAATTGACATAGATAAGCATGCATATGTAACAATTTCGAGTGAAAATGGTTGGGGGTAGAGGGAAGCTAGGGCAAGAGGAGACCAGAGTACTCAATTCCTATGTGTTATAAAAACAAATGTCTGTGCAACACCACCAAATTTTCAACTCTTGACTTATAAAAACTAAACAGTGTTGTCGACTTGCAGTGGAAATAAATTTGCGTTGTGCTCTGTCAAACATCAAACTCAATATTCAACAACTCTTGAAAGAAAAACCACAAGTCCAAACCATCAATTTTCGGTCATTTCTTTTTGTACCACCATGCTGCTGATGTTAAAATGCTTTTGTATAAAATACAGAAGTGACTAAAACTAAAATTTATTTTTTATAACTAACTTAAATAGGGGGAATGTGGGAACGTAGGCAAATGATTTACCAAAGGACCTTTTAGATATTGCAGGGTGTACGAGTTAAAAAAAATTTGAGCCACTTTGAAAAAAAAATGAGGTAAAAACTTCAACTTTATACTTCTTATACATTAATTAGTTATTATTTTAGTCTATTTTTTATAAAAACAATTGTTTGTTCATTCTTTTGCAGGTCATCAGTCGGGCCGAATAGAGCCCACGGGCCGTAGATTGCCGACTGCTTAGAAAGGGAATCAACTAGAGAAGATTTATTGACGAATGTTTGTGTTGGAAATGGATGCGCTATCCATTAGGTTTGATTGTTCTGTCAGTCAAACGGCCCCATTCCCAAACACTTCTGTGCTGAGAGAAGTTGAGACCACCTAGCCTTGGCGAACATTTAAACTCTTCATACGGCGGTCCACGAGCCGTTCATTTTTGTACCGTATTTGACTCTTATTTAAATAAATATACAAACATTGCCACATTTCCCACTAGGCAAACTAGGCACGTGATTTTTGGGGGCACAACGTTAAAAAAATGTTTACAACAGCACCCTTTTCGAGGTACGTCACGGGATTATGGATGGGGTATCAAAATAAAAGTATCAATACTGTACTGTACTCTACTGTAAGTATCAAGAAGAAAAATATGGATATTGAAAGAAAAGTATCGATAACAGTAAGTATCGGTATAGAAATTTTAATCTGGATTTTTTTTTATCTAGTTTTAATAATCTCTTACCCGCTTCGGTGGCCGTGTGGTCTAACGTGCTAATCTCGTCTTGGAATAGATTGCCGAAACGGGTAGACCAGGGTTCGATCCCGGTTGGATGACCTGAGGTTTTTTTTCTATAAGTGGCTCTCCACTCTACCACGTAAATGTGGATGCATTTCTTCTAGATCAATCCTTCTTAATCCCTAACCCGTTAGTGTAATTAGTACATATGCTTATAGCTTGAACAGGTAGTAAGATGTGTTAAAAAAATCTTAAAACTCTTGCATCATCATTGTATTTTCATTTTTATTTAAACACTGAAAATTATAATGGCTTTTAATACATTAAAACAAATTTTACAAGATGCTTTTCCACCGTCTAACTTTTTTTAAGTACCACGTCTTACTATACATTCGGGTTATCCGCTTAAGTACTAATTACGCTATTGGGTTAGGGATTTTGAAGTGTGAATTTAGAGTAAGTTTACCTGCATTTGCGTTGAGGGAGAGGAGAAACCTGTTGAGAGAAAACCACCCTCAGTTCACCCAACCGAGATTTGAACCTTGCTCTCCTCGAATAGAACACATTGGTTGTAATGGGGGGTGGCCACACTGGAGCGCGCACGCTTGAAAGATAGAACTGGTTCTATTTTTCAAGCGCGCGCGCTCGACCCGGTACAGTCTAGTTTACAGGCGCTAGGCAATATTATTGTATGTTGGTTTATTGAGTGCCGGGGGAAACTTCTCATTTTGACATGATATTTGACTTTTTTCTATCAGTGATATGTTTAACACACTTGCTATTAATGGCCCGGTGACCTGGCGGTCTAGGGGTAAGGTGTCAGACTTCTGTGCTGGAGGTCTGGGGCTCAATCCTCGGTCCCGGCACAGATTTATCTGATTACCAAACCCTTCCTTCACCTCTGGCAAGACATCTTGTGAATGTGGGGAAAACCAGGCCTCCACCGTGGTTCGGATTCCACGTTAAACTGTAGGTCCTTCATTTCATCTCACAATCACCCTACCATTACACATTAGCGTAAGTGCATATAACCCGAACGGGAAGTAAGATGCGGTGCTAATAATAATAATAATAATAATAATAATAATAATAATGGCCTAATTTAATTGGTAAGACCATAAATAATATAATGTATATATGTAAACCCGATATGTTAAAATACTTCAATATTATAATCAAAGTAGGCCTTTACAAATAAGAATCACCATTAGTTTGGAGAGAGTATGAAAAAACCACAACAATAAATAAGTTTTAAAAATCACCTTCAGTTCACTGAGCCAAGATTCGAACCTTTGCCTCCTAGTCAAAAGTTATCGAGTGCAACGCACCATTCTGCCACTGGTGCGGCAAATCTGATTTTAAAACACTTCAGTACAGTACCATACGCATTTCTCAATTTATTAATTGGATGCACTTCTACTTTCTTTTTTATAAATACACAATATTTTCTGTAAGAATTTTCGAGGAGCAGAGATGTACTAAGTGTGTTTGACAGAGACATCTTCTCTAACTAGGGGGGAGGGGGGGGGCGGTGACCTAGTGGTCTAGGGGTAAGGTGTCAGACTTCTGTGCTGGCAGCCGGGGTTCAATCCTCGGTCCCGGCACAGATTTATCTTATTTCCAAACCCTTCCTTCACCTCTGACAAGACATCTTGTGAATGTAGGGAATGCCAGGCCACCACCGTGGTTCGGATTCCACGTTAAACTGTAGGTCCTTCATTTCATCTCACAATAACCCTACCATTACACATTAGCATAAGTGCGTATAACCCGAACGGGTAGTAAGACGCGGTGCTAATAATAATCTAACTAGGGTCCGCTAATTACGCGCTCGCTCGCGCGCTCGCCAGTTTGGCCACCCAGTCGCTTGCGCGCTTGGCAGTCTGGCCGAACCCTAAGCCATGCTACACCCCCTTCCCTTCCAACATTTACTTCTCCTTCAGGTAAAACCCTGGTCTGGACACTAACTGTCTGTCACCTTGTTACCTTATTACTTTCAAACCTCAGTTTTTGAAAAGGTTTCTTTTGATGTATTTGCATGATCTATGTTAAAAGTTTATTTATAAAGTAGGCTTGATTCTGTTTACCTTATCAATAATTTGTGTAACAATCTACAGTGTTTCTTTGATTAGATACAAACTTTTTGTATAGAAATTATGTTTTTTAGCCAAGAAAAATATTCTAGGTGATACTCCCGCAATGGAAACAGAAAATCTGTGTTGTACAGCAGGAAACCAGCTAAAAAATATTAAAACACTTTGAGAAACACTACCAAAGCAAAAGCGAGTTAAAAAATAATTATTTTGTTACCTTTTTGTTTAGTGTTGGTGTTTGTAACATATATATTACCCACACCAGTGGTTGAGTAGAATAATATGCTAGTATAGCATTGCACTCTATCGCTGTTGTCGGTGAGGTCGAGGTTCGAATCTCCTCCGGGTGAATTAGAGGGGCTTATCACATATGATTTATCAGTGGTTTGCCATCCTCTCTATGCGCTAATGCAGGATCACTTCTTCTCAACTACCATGGTAACCAAAACGGAAGATATAAATAATAGTTTGTGGGTCATTTATAAAGGATATTGTATTTTAATTATAAATGTTTGAAAAAAAAAATAACAAAAACACGTTCGGTTAATCGACTAAAATTATACAAACATTATTATATGGAATAGGTTAATTAGGTATATAAAATAGTATGTAATAAATTAGTTTAAGGGTTATTTTGTCATTAAATCTAAATATATCCCCGAATATCATGTGCATTTCTTGGATGTGATTACGAATACAGATTGGGGGCGGAGGTGGATGTTATTTTCAACATTTGCGCCGGAGTTTACTGACATTACAGCAATAATGTTTGCTTGCATTTGCCAATTTATTTTAAGACATAGTCCCAATAAGTATTTAGTAGCTCACATGATAATAAAAGTGTGTAGGTTACTTTTGTTAACATTTTAAGCTATTGCTATAATGACACTAAATTTAACAAGTTTGGTTTATTTAAGATTCGGATGGATACCTACTTTAATATGAGGTTGATTTTGTCTACTGTACCCCAAGAAAAAAAAAACTAACAATAATATACATTTTTTTCATTCAATTTAACTTGTAAACGGAATATGAATGATTGCACTAAAAAAATGCAATTTAATATCTACTTTAATACAAGATATATAATTTTATTTAAAAATAAATAAAACTTTAAATACAAAATGATAGTTCAAAATTAAGCATTTTGCTCTGACAAGTAAGAGGATTTTCTCCATACAAGACAGTCAAATTATAATGCATTAGACTAGTAACTTGACACTATGGGGATGGAGGGGGTGAAAAGGAGAGACTAGACGAAGAGACAAAGAATTTTTTGTTGTTGTCAAAAGCTTTATTTATGAAATGTCAAGATATAATAAATTAAAATGTCCCACTAGTGGAAGCTGTGTACCAAATTCAACCTTTTAGATAGTGGGAAAGTGAGTTAAATAAGGACTCTGGTCCACGCAAACAAACGGCCATTTCCTGAATGCATAAACAATTGATATAACATTCTCTATCAAACATTATCCTTAGACTATGTCACTGAATTTTATATAATAGGCCTCTGTATAGGACAACTTGTTTAATGTATTAGTGTATAAATGTACATGGTCCCCAAAGGAGAACAAAACAAGTATGCCAGTGAGTGTACGTCCCCACCCCTTACTCTCCCCTAGGGGAATGCCAGGCCTCCACCGTGGCTCTGATTCCACGTTAAACTGTAGGTCCTTCATTTCATCTCACAATCCATGGTGTCTACTCAACTTGACCAATGAAATCCCCAACCTTTTCCCGACTTTCCCCTGATCATTTCCTAAAATTCCCCGACTCAAAAAGTATGTCACATCCTTCTAACTCGCCTCCCCCTCGTTTTTCTATTAATATTTTTTATGAATAATAATAATAAGTTTTAAAATTTGAATAATTTTTTTAAATTTGTATTAAAATTGTTTACTAGGAATTAAAAATATATTACAGAGCTACAAACAAAAATATGACATAATTTACTGATATAATGATTATTGTATTTCATATTTTGAGTAAAATATCATTTTGCCAGATTTTTATTGTGATTTACCAAATTCCCGACTTATTCCCGTTTTCTACCGATCACTTCAAATTCACGGCTAATTCCCGTTTTCCCTGATTTTCCCGGATGGTTGACATCCTGCAATCACCCTACCATTACACATTAGCGTAAGTGCGTATAACACGAACTGGTATTAAGACGCGGTGCTAATAATAATAATAATAATAATAATAATAATAATAATAATAATAATAATAATAATAATCATAATAAAATACTCTCCTTTAAGAACTTCATGACCTTGATCGCTGGTGTGGGTGGAGGGGGTCTACGTTCCTTCGTTGGAGGATATGACTTTCATGTTTAATTTTTTCACACTTCATTTAATTCATCATCCATCATTTCTCCTTTACTCTCACCAAGCCATGCCCTCTCAATGAACTTGCATTTACTGTCTTTTTTATTTTATTTAATATAATTAGTTTTGAGTTACTTTAATTATAGTGTTTTTACGTAAAAGGCCCCTTATGGGTCAACACGTAGTTAAAACATAATAATAATAATAATAATAATAATAATAATAATAATAATAATAATAGTTATTTTAAACATTCTATGGTAAGTTTTCTAACAATAAAGTATAGTTTAAATATGTTACTATAATGCCAACTATTACTTCATTATTTAAACAACTTTTGCCAGGGTCTTTGGTACCTTCTATTCTTTCCTCCATCATTGCTCATTTAGTCACAGGTTGAGAATTTACCAGTTGTGGAGAGAAGTAACAAACAAATTATGTTTTTACTATGGAATCTGAAGAAAAAATACGTTTGTTTAAAATAGTAATTTTTTTTTAGTCTATAAACAATGTTTCAGTATGCTCATTTTAAACTTATCCAAGATGAATGCTATTTTTTTTAAAAGTTAGATTACTTAATCTAGTATTGAATAACACTATACCCGCCTCGGTGGCGTAGTTGGCTAACGCGCTAGTCGTGTTGAGCTCGACCGCCAAGGACGGGGAGATTGAGGTTCGAATCTCGGTCGGGTGAACTGAGGGTGGTTTTTCCTAAATGGTTTTCCACTCTCCCTCCACGCAAATGTGGGTTAACTTCTTCTAATTCAACCTTCACAATTTCCAATCCATTAGCGTAATTAGTACTTAAAGCGTATAAACCGAACAGGTAGTAAGACGCGGTGCTAAATAATAACCCTATTGTTTTGAACTATCGGTTTTATTTTATGTTTTTGAAACAGTTTGAATGAAAAGTAGCTAAAGTATTGTCAGATTATTGCTTATTCTTTTTACAAAATATATATTTTAAGTAGTCCATTTTACAATTTCAAAATTCCCCCCTCCTCCCTCTTTTAACATCTACAAATACTAAAAGTGATTATTTAGCGTACAGTTTCAATTCTAAAATATGTTCGAGTATACGAACTTTAATTTGATACTGGCTAAACTAGGGATACACACGCCAACTTCCTTTTTAAATTATTGTTATTGATATGATATCGTGACTTTAGCGTTAGTGCGTATAGCCCAAATGGGTAGTAAGACATGGTGCTAATAATGATAATGATATACAGTGGGTAATATATAAACTAAATAAAAATGTCACCATTTATTGTAAATAGTGATTTCCTTGGGTAACTCAAAAAAATTGTACTTAGGAATTGGAGCCCTTGTCCTTTGACTTGGGACGACATTCTAATAAAACACCGAGATTGCGGCTCGAAACTCCACACTACTCCTTAGAGCAGAGGTGGGCAAATTTTCTCCCGAGGACCACATGGACATCTGTGAGGTCTCTAGCGGGCCGCATGTAACAAACGTCTAAATTAACTAAATAATGAACTTTATTTTCACGCAAAATTGCATATATTAGTCATATAACCATATAGCTTTGATACAAAAAAGTAGCAAATAAAATCTAATGTCATAACAAATAAAACTAAATATGTTATGTACTCATGTTGATACTTAGCCTACCAAATGTTGATTAATAACTACTCAAATTGCCATCGTTAATGGAATTTATGCAACTGTCCAAAATCCTGCACGAGTTTGACGAAGTCAGGATTCAGCTTGTTCGTCCTAATTCGCAAAACACTTTGTAGATTTGAGTATGTTAAGAGAAACCTGTTCTTTACTTTGTTAATGTTCACGCATGAGAAAGTCTATTCACAAATATAGGTAGAAGCAAGTAACACAAACATCTTTCTGGCAAACGTTTTCAAATTACCAAACTTTTTCTACAAGTGTTGCATTCAATTCAGTTAGTTTCATATTCTTAAAAGTCTCCTTCAGAGCATTGTCTGCTTGAAGATTGATTAAATCAAACTGGAACTCATTTGATTTGCTCTTACACATGGAACATTATAATCGAGCTTGCTCACTTGTTCAAATGTCTAAAAACATCCACTGATTATCTATTTAATTTGACATTTTTGTTAGTAAAATCACAACAATTTTACAATTGCGTGCGGCCCTCAAGCGGCCCGCGGACCGTAGTTTAAATACCGCTGCCTTAGTACAACAGCGCAGCTCCGGTGAAGTGTTAGCACATGGTACTACTTGGAGTAGAGATTTGCCAAACCTCGAGATGTCCATCCGAATCTTAAACAACTTTCATAATTTAATTTTGGGAGGTACCATTTTTAAAACTACATTTGTCTTTTGTATACTCTTATCAAGATTAACTACTGACAAACAATAGAAAAATGGACGCCATGCCACATCTTCATATAAACATTTCTGCTTCGTCTGCTTGAAGCTCCTTGAGTAGACTGAGTTTATTGTGATCCTACAAAATCTTCTTTTGTTTAGTTTGTGATGACCGTGCTTATTGATAAAGGAAGGGGTAGTAGAGGGGTCTCCACTCGGCTGTCAACCAGTCATGCGGCTGTATTGATAAACAAAGATGAAAGAACAGCTATGAATTATGATAGCTGCTTCTTGCTCGTCATGCAGAAAATGAGTTAGAATTTAGAAATAGTGTCATTAAATAGCAAAAAAAAGTTTTTTCTTTCTGTACCAATTCGATACCGGAGTGTGAGGGATAATATCAGTAAAAGTATCGGAAAAAAGTAAATACTGTTTACGAAAGGAAAATATCGATGTTAGTAAAGTATCGATACTTTTTTCACATCCCTTGTGGGGATGTGAAACCGAAAACCCTTGTGACAGTGGTCATATTATAGGGGCTATACTGTAAATAGTAGCAATAAATGGGCCTACAACAATATTATGTGTTCATTGACTGATTAACAAATAAGAGTATGATGTTTTGCTGGGACCGGATTATGAGGGGGGTGGAGAGGGGCGCCTACAGCTCATGTGCCTACGGGCGCCATATTTCTAAATGCGGCTCGCGATTCGTCCAACAGGATTCTCTTAGAATGAATAGGCAATAACATTTTGACATGGAATTTTGAACATGGTTGAAGTGTGGTGTTGTGTTGTGAAGGAAGGGGGGGGGGGGGCAGGTGGCGTGGGAAAGTAAGCTGGGATTGCCACCATTTTGTTCACAGCAGTGTTGTCACTACCTCTTTTTTCTGATAAGGAACTTCACTGTTAAGGCCGCATTACACGTAGCAGGTTGCAGCGCTGCAAGATCATGATAATATACCTAAATGATTGGTTCTCGTATCAGAAATCTGACAGCGCAAATATCAAACTATTTTGATATTTTCTGATCGGACGACTGCTTTCTGTGCTGTGTAATCGTTTCCTGCGCTTCCAACTTGTTGAACGTTGTAGTGCGCATGCGTGCGCCTGGTCAAGATAAGGTAGTACCAGACCAGAGGATATATTTTCTCAACATTTTCGTCATGTGAACCACGTTCACTGTGTTTATATTAGACTATAGACAAAAGATGCTTGTAGGTGTCTTCATTCATACTCAGGTAAAATCGTTACAGTATAAGACATAGTGTTCCGTTTTAACACTAAATTTCGACTCCACACCCGACACATGTTTCTTACTGCGTTTTACAACACTACGAGATTTCAAACTTTGATAGTACCCGTGCAATATAAGCAGCTCTTCATCATCTTGTTATTGATGAAACATCTTAGCATAAACTGAACCAGCAAAACTAAAATAACTCCCCCTCCACTGAGCGGCAAGATGATCATTCGTCAGAGAATGCAGCTTGTGTGTAAATAGATAGCCCAGATTTGTCAGCTCGCAGCGCTGCAGAACGACGTCAGAAAGCGGCGTTGCAACCTGCTACGTGTAAGGGTTCGGCCAGACTGCCAAGCGTGCGAGCGAGCGCGCAAGCGACTGGGTGGCCAAACTGGCGAGCGCGCGAGCGAGCGCGTAATTAGCGGACCCTAGTTAGATTATTATTAGCACCGCGTCTTACTACCCGTTCGGGTTATACGCACTTACGCTAATGTGTAATGGTAGGGTTATTGTGAGATGAAATGAAGGACCTACAGTTTAACGTGGAATCCGAACCACGGTGGAGGCCTGGCTTTCCCCACAATCACAAGATGTCTTGCCAGAGGTGAAGGAAGGGTTTGGTAATCAGATAAATCTGTGCCGGGACCGAGGATTGAACCCCGGCCGCCAGCACAGAAGTCTGACACCTTACCCCTAGACCGCCAGGTGACCGGGCCATTAATAGCAAGTGTGTTAAACCTATCACTGATAGAAAAAAGTCAAATATCATGTCAAATGAGAAGTTTCCCCATATAATATTGCCTGGCGCCTGTAAACTAGACTGTACCGGGTCGAGCGCGCGCGCTTGAAAAATAGAACCAGTTCTATCTTTCAAGCGCGCTCGCTCCAGTGTGGCCACCTCCCATTACAACCAATGTGTTCTATTTTATATTTTAGTCGCTCGCTCGGTCTGGCCGTACCCTAATGCAGCCTTTATTTAGTAATTTATAACATGAATGGTAACAGCATGGCTCACCCGGGAGTTGTGGTCTTGAGTTTGAACCCTGGCTACCAAGATTCATAGAATATTAATAATTTAAAATAATGAACTTATTACACGTGTCACAAAGTATGTTTTGTACTGAATACTATTAGGCCCATATTTGCAAAATGTGTTCATAGAAGAAAAAGGAATGTGTATTAATAGGAAATTTAATGAAATAATTTTGAGTGATGATAAGTGATGAAAGTTCTCATATTATTTTAGAACTGAGTCTTACTATCCGTTTGCGGTACAATCCCATGTACTAATTACGCTGATTAGTTAGGGATTATGAAAGCTGAATTTAGATGAAGTGCACTCGCATTTGCGGAGTGGGAAACAATTTATAATAAAACTACCCTCTTTACACCTAACGGAGATCGAACCCTGTAATCCTGTCTTTAACGATCTAGTCTACAACGCGAGTGACGCCTTAGAGATCATGCTAGCCCCGGAGCAGGTTTTAGAATTCTTTATTTGTAGCAAAAAAAAGTATTACTTTTCGTTATTATTATTATAATAGTTAACAGAGCTCATGATGGGCACCTTACAAACCGGCAGAAAAGCTGTAAAAATGTTCGAATGCCACGTAGGTCAAGTGGCCTACAATACTAGGACCAAATGGTCGACAAGCTTATGCATAAGAAGGCAAAGTGATCGACAGCCAACTGGTTGACCAAATAAATAAAAATATTTCAAAGCTTGGGTGTGTCAAGTGATCCGACACATTTAGGACCATGTGATAAGATACACAACTGTTTGACATGAGAGGACCTGCTGGTTCACAAAAGTCGAGGGCTTGACTAATTGACTGACAAGTTAATACATTTCAAACAAGAAATAACAAAGTCTATAAAATATTTATTTTTTAAATAAAATTTATCTCTAATAAATACCCACATTTGTGGACACATGGCCCATTGCGTCATTCGCATTCCTTATTCTGCATATAGCCCAAACGGGTAGTGAGAATCTAAGGGGGGAGGGGGGATACCAATTTAGTGGATTTTTTTTAAGCATCGCTTCTTACTACCCGTTCGGGTTATATGCTAATTTTGTGGATTAAAATCATAATTAATAAGGCATTAATTTTCTAAGTTGATCTTTTTGGGTTAACCAGTTGGATGTCGATCATTTTGTCCCATATGCATGAGTTCAACCAGTTGTTACAAGTCATGTCCTACTCGTGTAACCAGGCCCAGGCAGGCGCGGATCCAGAAAATTTTCATAGGGGGGTCATGCTAATTATAAATAACATAACTACTACTACTATTACTACTACTACTACTACTACTACTACTACTACTAATAATAATAATAATAGTAATAAATAATAATAATAGTAATAATTAATAATAACTATAAAACCTATACAAAACATTGTTCAAACGTACCTCATATTTTATAAATGCATTAATTGCATTTTCCTCTTATTCTATTGAGCAAATTTCTCCAAAACTTCATCAGGATGTACTTCTATGCTTCGATGAATATTTAACATGGCCAAACCATTTAATCGTTCCTCATCCATATTTGACCTTAAGTATGTCTTTAACCTTCTTAGGGTAGAAAATGATCTCTCACTAGTGCAAGTAGTCACGGGAAGAACAGACAAAATGTGGAGAAGAACTTTAATGTTTGGGTAAAAACCATCTGAAGCATGCATTAAGCTGTCAACCGCACTAGATGGACACTCTGCCTTAGATTTATGTTTCAAGCGTTGTTGCCACAAGTCAATCTCTCCACGAAGTTCTGACGAAGTCCCAGGAAGGCCATTAGCATATGTTTGAGCTGCTTGTAATAAAATTTCATTGTCTTGGTCGGCAAATGCTGGTATTAAACCGTATAATGTGATTATATTATTATGTCCAGTTGATGAAAATCTAGTTGACAATTCAGAAATAAGATAGTCCACAAATGGCAGGTAAACATTTAGTCTATAATATTCCTCAGGACTATATGCAGCAACATTTGGCCCATGAGTTTGTGTCCGAAAGGTCCTTGGTAAAGTGATGTCAATTTCATGTTTTACAGCCAAATTCACCGATTCATTATAGACCTCTGTATATTTATTAGGGTTATTCCGATAATCTTTCAATGTCTCTAAAACATTTGCTACCATATTATAGAAGTTTTTCAGGTCTAACGAAGGGTTTTGAAACTGACGAGACAACGTGACTGTTATACTGAAGATAAATGAAACAATATGCAGAGTTATAATAAATTCAAACCTGAGAACTGAGGTGAGTAAAAGTGCTGACTTTGATGATAGTGCTTCCGCATAAAATACTTGTAGGAAACAAACAACTGCATCAAAAACATTAAGAATTGTAAAAATGCATCGTGTCGTTCTACCCAACGCGTCTCACAAAGCGTTTTGAGTTTGCACTTTGTTTCTTCAGGGTATTGTTCATGTAGTTTTGCTTTCATTAAAGCTGTTCGTTTACTGGATTCTCTTACTTCATTTGTTACGTTACTGACCACAGCAGTAGCGTTCCTTATACTTGTTAGAGAACATGCTTTAGAAATGGACAGATTTAGTTTGTGAGAAGCACAGTGCATATATATAGCAAGAGGCTGCTTTTCCCTAATACGAGCTTGCACACCTTTGATTTTACCAGACATGTTAGACCCTCCATCGTACCCTTGACCACGCAGGTTCTCAATTTTAAGTCCCAAATTGTTTAATTTTTCAAGAAGTAAGTTTGTGAGAGCCTCGCCACTGAGATTTCTCGCTTCCACAAAACCTAAGAATTCTTCTCGAATTTTGAGTGAAAGTATGTCCAGAAATCTAACACAAAGACTCATCTGTTCAACTGTTCCAACATCCGTTGTTTCATCTGCTTGTACCGAAAAAAATTGCCCTGCTTTAATAGACTTAACAATTTTACTAAGGATAACTTCTCCAAAAGCTTCAATTAATTCATTCTGAGTTGTTTTACTAATAAATGTTGCATTTTTGGGTGCTGTTTTTATGTGATTCTTTAAATCACTATCACCGGCATCAATACGGAATCTTAAAAGTGCTCGAAAGTTTCCCTCATTTTCTGTGCTATCGTTTTCGCTAAGCTCTCCATCATCACGATGACCTCTTAGGGGAAAGTTTTGTCGGCCACATAGTATAACTGTCTTTATCATGGGTATCAAACGTGCTCGATTTTCTTCAATTCTTTTTTTCACTTCACAATTTAGTCTGACTTCAACTGATTGTGTCCTGTTTTAAAATGTATTCTTAAATTCAGAACATTTTATAATTGCTGTTTTATGATATTCATTGGAGGCATGTCCGCAAAGCATTTCATTTCCTTTTTTGTAGTTTAGAAACGGAGTCCGTACAAAGCTTCCGAGAGATATTCTACTCCTACCTCCTTCCTTTGATCCAAAAAGTACACATGCAATACAATAAGCGCCATTGTCCTTAGCACTGTACGTCAACCAAACAAACTTGTCCAGCCATGATCTTTGAAAATGTCTAATACCTCCTGACTGAACAACATTAGGGAACTTGTAGCTTAGTGGTGAAGTCCACGGTTCTACTAGCATGTGGTATTTTAAATCATCGGAAATAGTTTCAGCTCCAACAAAGTTGCCCATATCAAATTTTTCTGGTCCTACACTTTCTATAGAGATTTTAGTGTTTGAATTAGATCCACTGGTTGAGGGTGAGTCACAAATAAAGTTCACTGACGCACTATTTTCAATTAAATCCACAGTTTCACAAAATTGAATAGCAGGAGGAAGTATCAAAGTCACAGTATCACAATGACATTAGGCAGTAGCACAATAACCATAAAAAACAAAACACAAATATCACACTCACAGTTTACTAAGAGTAAATAAAACCATCATAGGTCATTATAATCACAAAGAGACTGAAATATTTATAAATTACACTTTATTGCACATAAGCATTAACAAAACGAAACACACACGTAAAATGTTCCACGTCTAAGGCCACTTGAACGAATCGCTCCGGTATACTAAAAGTAAATATTTCCAGCTACCTCTGACTGGTTTGAAACAGATTAGCGTACTTTTCACTGGAAGGGGGTAAGTCTTTCTAAAAATAGTACACTCCACCCCTATTTAACTATTACTTGTGTTGAAGACAGGTGTATGAGGTGAACAGCCTGCACTAGGAATTCAGTAGGGGTGTGCAAATCTTCGAAATGTCAAAGTCAAAGTTGAAGCCTAAGTCACCTTCGATTCGACTTCGTCACTTCGACAACCACTATAACCTTAGCATATTGAGAAGTTTTGAAGTTATAATAAAACCTCTATAAATAACGAAAATATTTGAAAATCACTAATTACTACCCATTTAAATAAATTATAATAATCACATAACAGCAATAAAAAGTATTTTAACACTAACTTGATAGTGTAACGCAAGCAGGAATAAACTCAGATATGTCAGCATAAAAATAATATAATATAGTGTGTTTTTTCCCTATTAAACTTTCTCTTTATTTAGAAGTATTAGTAGATAATTTAAAAATTAATAATAGTGTTATTTGATAAAAAAAACTGTATTTGGTTTCAGCTTCAACCTTTCTTGCCATGCTTCAATCTTTGCTTCACATGAGACTAAAAGAACATTCGCACATCCCTAGGAAAGATAAAAACTTTTATGATTTAATTTTTTTGGTATTTTCTTTCTAAATATACATTTTTTAAATTAATTTTCTTAACACCACAGGGGGGTCAGCTGACCCTTTGACCCCTCCCTGTATCCGCGCCTGGGCCCAGGATATCAAACAACAGTAGATTATGAACCAGTGGTAACAAGGCCCCGGGACAAAAAATAATGGAATATTATGAACCACTAGTAACAAGACCCCGGGACATAAAACAATATAATGTTATGAACCATTGGTAACAAGGCCCCGGGATATCAAATGATGGAATATTTTCAACCACTGGTAACCAGGCCTCGGAACATAAAACAATAGAATATTATGAACCAGACCCCGGGACATAAATAATAGCAGGATTGTGAGCCAGTGGTAACAAGGCCCGGGACCAGAAATATAATATTATTAACCAGTGGTAACAAGGCCCTAGGATATAAAATAGAATATTATGAAACAGTGGTAACAAGGTCCCGAGACAAAAAAAATAATATTATGAACCACTGGTAACAAGGCCCGGGAAATCAAATAATGGAGTATTATCAACCACTGGTAACAAGGCCCGGGAAATCAAATAATGGAGTATTATCAACCACTGGTAACCAGGCCCCGGAACAACAAACAACAGTGGGTTCCGAATTGAAGCTGTAATTCAAACTAAGATTCTTAGTGGATAAGTTGAATGTATGATTTAGAATGATTTTAATAGGACGATCATTATTTGACACCTAGAAAAGTTACTAGAAATGGGTTCACTAATTCATACGTCAAATCATGTGATATACAGCTGTACCTTTGATAAAGGTATATATCATAATATTTACATAAGTTTTAGTCCAAACTGACTACCCGGTACACTTTTATATTGTCAGTTCGCGTGGATATGAGATCATGAGCGTGGAACGAATCTTTAAGAGATCAGTGCTAAAGCATTGACACGCTAAGATCTCGGGGTCAATTTTATTTTAACGTAAAGGTGTCATTTTTCAACAAATTTAAATTAATTAAAGTTTATTCTCCTCCATACGGACATCCCCGTAGTTAAAATTATTTGCAGCTTGTGTGTTTATATTCATTAGTGCTTTACCAAAAGTAGGGAGCTACAATGTATTTAGCAAATGATACATACGCCACATATATCTCTCCTACGTTTGTTATCAGTTTATTACGTGCCCAAGGCTGTAGCCAGCCAATAATTTCAGGAGGGGTTTGGTAGATACATCCCCCAATTGGCGGAAGCTAGATTTTTAAAAATAAATGAT
>JBCFYV010007001.1:0-10223 GCA_039000515.1 Timema cristinae | reverse complement strand
TCTAATTAATAAATTGAGAAATGCGTATGGTACTGTACTGAAGTGTTTTAAAATCAGATTTGCCGCACCAGTGGCGGAATGGTGCGTTGCACTCGATAGCTTTTGACTAGGAGGCAAAGGTTCGAATCTTGGCTTAGTGAACTGAAGGTGATTCTTAAAACTTATTTATTGTTGTGGTTTTTTCATACTCTCTCCAAACTAATGGTGATTCTTATTTGTAAAGGCCTACTTTGATTATAATATTGAAGTATTTTAACATATCGGGTTTACATATATACATTATATTATTTATGGTCTTACCAATTAAATTAGGCCATTATTATTATTATTATTATTATTATTAGCACCGCATCTTACTTCCCGTTCGGGTTATATGCACTTACGCTAATGTGTAATGGTAGGGTGATTGTGAGATGAAATGAAGGACCTACAGTTTAACGTGGAATCCGAACCACGGTGGAGGCCTGGCTTTCCCCACATTCACAAGATGTCTTGCCAGAGGTGAAGGAAGGGTTTGGTAATCAGATAAATCTGTGCCGGGACCGAGGATTGAACCCCGGCCGCCAGCACAGAAGTCTGACAACTTACCCCTAGACCGCCAGGTCACCGGGCCATTAATAGCAAGTGTGTTAAACCTATCACTGATAGAAAAAAGTCAAATATCATGTCAAAATGAGAAGTTTCCCTAGCACTCAATGAACCAACATACAATAATATTGCCTAGCGCCTGTAAACTAGACTGTACCGGGTCGAGCGCGCGCGCTTGAAAAATAGAACCAATTCTATCTTTCAAGCGCGCGCGCTCAGTCGCTCGCTCGCTCGCTCCAGTGTGGCCACCCCCCATTACAACCAATGTGTTCTATTTTATATTTTAGTCGCTCGCGCGCTCAGTCTGGCCGTACCCTTAGAATTTAGAAATAGTGTAATTAAATAGAAAAAAAAAAAATTCTTTCTATACCAATTCGATACCTGAGTGTGAGGGATAATATCAGTAAAAGTATCGGAAAAGTAAATACTGTTTACGAAAGGAAAATATCAATGTTAGTAAAGTATCGATACTTTTTTCACATCCCCACAAGGGATGTGAAACCGAAAACCCTTGTGACAGGGGTCATATAATTATAGGGGATATACTGTAAATAGTAGCAATAAATGGGCCTACAACAATATTATGTGTTCATTGACTGATTAACAAATAAGAGTATGATGTTTTGCTGGGACCGGATTATGAGGGGGGTGGAGGGGGGCGCCTACAGCTCATGTGCCTACGGGCGCCATATTTCTAAATGCGGCTCGCGATTCATCCAACAGGATTCTCTTAGAATGAATAGGCAATAACATTTTGACATGGAATTTTGAACATGGTTGAAGTGTGGTGTTGTGTTGTGAAGGAAGGGTGGGGGGGGGGGCAGGTGGCGTGGGAAAGTAAGCTGGGATTGCCACCATTTTGTTCACAGCAGTGTTGTCACTACCTCTTTTTTCTGATAAGGAACTTCACTGTTAAGGCCGCATTACACGTAGCAGGTTGCAGCGCTGCAAGATCATGATAATATACCTAAATGATTGGTTCTCGTATCAGAAATCTGACAGCGCAAATATCAAACTATTTTGATATTTTCTGATCGGACGACTGCTTTCTGTGCCGTGTAATCGTTTCCTGCGCTTCCAACTTGTTGAACGTTGTAGTGCGCTAGCGTGCGCCTGGTCAAGATAAGGTAGTACCAGACCAGAGGATATATTTTCTCAACATTTTCGTCATGTGAACCACGTTCACTGTGTTTATATTAGACTATAGACAAAAGATGCTTGTAGGTGTCTTCATTCATACTCAGGTAAAATCGTTACAGTATAGACATAGTGTTCCGTTTTAACACTAAATTTCGACTCCACACACGACACATGTTTCTTACTGCGTTTTAAAACACTACGAGATTTCAAACTTTGATAGTATCCGTGCAATATAAGCAGCTCTTCATCATCTTGTTATTGATGAAACATCTTAGCATAAACTGAACCAGCAAAACTAAAATAACTCCCCTCCACTGAGGGGCAAGATGATCATTCGTCAGAGAATGCAGCTTGTGTGTAAATAGATAGCCCAGATTTGTCAGCTCGCAGCGCTGCAGAACGACGTCAGAAAGCGGCGTTGCAACCTGCTACGTGAAATGCAGCCTTTATTTAGTAATTTATAACATGAATGGTAACTGCATGGCTCACCCGGGAGTTGTGGTCTTGAGTTTGAACCCTGGCTACCAAGATTCATAGAATATTAATAATTTAAAATAATGAACTTATTACACGTGTCACAAAGTATGTTTTGTACTGAATACTATTAGGCCCATATTTGCAAAATGTGTTCATAGAAGAAAAAGGAATGTGTATTAATAGGAAATTTAATGAAATAATTTTGAGTGATGATGAGTGATGAAAGTTCTCATATTATTTTAGAACTGAGTCTTACTATCCGTTTGCGGTACAATCCCATGTACTAATTACGCTGATTAGTTAGGGATTAGGAAAGCTGAATTTAGATGAAGTGCACTCGCATTTGCGGAGAGTGGGAAACAATTTATAATAAAACTACCCTCTTTACACCTAACGGAGAATCGAACCCTGTAATCCTGTCTTTAACGATCTAGTCTACAACGCGAGTGACGCCTTAGAGATCATGCTAGCCCCGAGCAGGTTTTAGAATTCTTTATTTGTAGCAAAAAAAAGTATTACTTTTCGTTATTATTATAATAGTTAACAGAGCTCATGATGGGCACCTTTACAAACCGGCAGAAAAGCTGTAAAAATGTTCGAATGCCACGTAGGTCAAGTGGCCTACAATACTAGGACCAAATGGTCGACAAGCTTATGCATAAGAAGGCAAAGTGATCGACAGCCAACTGGTTGACCAAATAAATAAAAATATTTCAAAGCTTGGGTGTGTCAAGTGATCGACACATTTAGGACCATGTGATAAGATACACAACTGTTTGACATGAGAGGACCTGCTGGTTCACAAAAAGTCGAGGGCTTGACTAATTGACTGACAAGTTATATACATTTCAAACAAGAAATAACAAAGTCTATAAAATATTTATTTTTTAAATAAAATTTATCTCTAATAAATACCCACATTTGTGGACACATGGCCCATTGCGTCATTCGCATTCCTTATTCTGCATATAGCCCAAACGGGTAGTGAGAATCTAAGGGGGAGGGGGGATACCAATTTAGTGGATTTTTTTAAGCATCGCTTCTTACTACCCGTTCGGGTTATATGCTAATTTTGTGGATTAAAATCATAATTAGTAAGGCATTAATTTTCTAAGTTGATCTTTTTGGGTTAACCAGTTGGATGTCGATCATTTTGTCCCATATGCATGAGTTCAACCAGTTGTTACAAGTCATGTCCTACTCGTGTAACCAGGCCCCGGGATATCAAACAACAGTAGATTATGAACCAGTGGTAACAAGGCCCCGGGACATCAAATAATGGAATATTATGAACCACTAGTAACAAGACCCCGGGACATAAAACAATATAATGTTATGAACCATTGGTACAAGGCCCCGGGATATCAAATGATGGAATATTTTCAACCACTGGTAACCAGGCATCGGAACATAAAACAATAGAATATTATGAACCAGACCCCGGGACATAAATAATAGCAGGATTGTGAGCCAGTGGTAACAAGGCCCCGGACCAGAAATATATTATTAACCAGTGGTAACAAGGCCCCGGGACATCAAATAATGGAATATTATGAACCACTAGTAACAAGACCCCGGGACATAAAACAATATGTTATGAACCATTGGTAACAAGGCCCCGGGATATCAAATGATGGAATATTTTCAACCACTGGTAACCAGGCATCGGAACATAAAACAATAGAATATTATGAACCAGACCCCGGGACATAAATAATAGCAGGATTGTGAGCCAGTGGTAACAAGGCCCCGGGACCAGAAAATATATTATTAACCAGTGGTAACAAGGCCCCGGGACATCAAATAATGGAATATTATGAACCACTAGTAACAAGACCCCGGGACATAAAACAATATGTTATGAACCATTGGTAAACAAGGCCCCGGGATATCAAATGATGGAATATTTTCAACCACTGGTAACCAGGCATCGGAACATAAAACAATAGAATATTATGAACCAGACCCCGGGACATAAATAATAGCAGGATTGTGAGCCAGTGGTAACAAGGCCCCGGACCAGAAATATATTATTAACCAGTGGTAACAAGGCCCCGGGACATCAAATAATGGAATATTATGAACCACTAGTAACAAGACCCCGGGACATAAAACAATATGTTATGAACCATTGGTAACAAGCCCCGGGATATCAAATGATGGAATATTTTCAACCACTGGTAACCAGGCATCGGAACATAAAACAATAGAATATTATGAACCAGACCCCGGGACATAAATAATAGCAGGATTGTGAGCCAGTGGTAACAAGGCCCCGGGACCAGAAAATATAATATTATTAACCACTGGTAACAAGGCCCTAGGATATAAAATAGATTATGAAACAGTGGTAACAAGGCCCCGGACCAGAAATATAATATTATTAACCAGTGTAACAAGGCCCTAGGATATAAAATAGATTATGAAACAGTGGTAACAAGGCCCCGGGACCAGAAATATAATATTATTAACCAGTGGTAACAAGGCCCTAGGATATAAAATAGATTATGAAACAGTGGTAACAAGGCCCCGGGACCAGAAATATAATATTATTAACCAGTGGTAACAAGGCCCTAGGAAATAAAATAGATTATGAAACAGTGGTAACAAGGCCCCGGGACCAGAAATATAATATTATTAACCAGTGGTAACAAGGCCCTAGGATATAAAATAGAATATTATGAAACAGTGGTAACAAGGCCCCGAGACAAAAAATAATAATATTATGAACCACTGGTAACAAGGCCCGGGAAATCAAATAATGGAGTATTATCAACCATTGGTAACCAGGCCCCGGAACAAACAACAGTGGGTTCCGAATTGAAGCTGTAATTCAAACTAAGATTCTTAGTGGATAAGTTGAATGTATGATTTAGAATGATTTTAATAGGACGATCATTATTTGACACCTAGAAAAGTTACTAGAAATGGGTTCACTAATTCATACGTCAAATCATGTGATATACAGCTGTACCTTTGATAAAGGTATATATCATAATATTTACATAAGTTTTAGTCCAAACTGACTACCCGTTACACTTTTATATCGTCAGTTCGCGTGGATATGAGATCATGAGCGTGGAACGAATCTTTAAGAGATCAGTGCTAAAGCATTGACACGCTAAGATCTCGGGGTCAATTTTATTTTAACGTAAAGGTGTCATTTTTCAACAAATTTAAATTAATTAAAGTGTATTCTCCTCCATACGGACATCCCCGTAGTTAAAATTATTTGCAGCTTGTGTGTTTATATTCATTAGTGCTTTACCAAAAGTAGGGAGCTACAATGTATTTAGCAAATGATACATACGCCACATATATCTCTCCTACGTTTGTTATCAGTTTATTACGTGCCCAAGGCTGTAGCCAGCCAATAATTTCAGGAGGGGTTTGGTAGATACATCCCCCAATTGGCGGAAGCTAGATTTTTAAAAATAAATGATAAACGGTTCTAGAAGCTATCTGAAGTGGTTTTTTTGGCAACATAACCCCTAACTGCCAGAGGCTAGGACAAATTCTAAATATTAAACACCTCTAAAATCCATCTGAGGTAGTTTTTTTTAGGCTAGGAAACATTCTGAATATTAAATTTCTCTAGAAACTATCAAAAGTGGTGGGTTTTTTTTGCAACATAACCCCCTAACCGCCGAAGGCTAAGAAAAATTCTACACAATAAACACATTTAAAAGCTATCTGATGTTTTTTTTTTAATAATACCATAACTGCCGAATGCTAGGTAAAATTATAAATATTAAACACCTCTAGAAGCTCCCTGAAGTGCTTTTTATGGTTACACAGCTCCCTAATGTGTACTTGTATCTTATTATTATTATTATTATTAGCACCGCGTCTTACTACTCGTTCGGGTTATACGCACTTACGCTAATGTGTAATGGTAGGGTGATTGCGAGATGAAATGAAGGACCTACAGTTTAACGTGGAATCCGAACCACGGTGGTGGCCTGGCATTCCCCACATTCACAAGATGTCTTGTCAGAGGTGAAGGAAGGGTTTGGTAATCAGATAAATCTGTGCCGGGACCGAGGATTGAACCCCGGCCGCCAGCACAGAAGTCTGACACCTTACCCCTAGACCGCCAGGTCACCGTTACTTGTATCTTACTTTTGATATTGTTTGAACCATAAATAAAGCTATATATATTTTGTCTATAAAATTTCTGAGAGGGTTTGAATCCCCAAACCCCCTCCCCCGTCTACGGCCTTGTACGTACCTGAAAACATCGTAGATCAAATCTTTCATTGTTTTAAGTTTATATCGATTTTTGTTCGATTTCGCCTTCTTGTTTTGTTTTCTTGGTTTTGATGCACGTTGCTTTTTAGGGTTGAGCTTAGCCATGTTCAATAAACACGCAAAAGTATGTTTATTTTTTTAGAAAATGCCTAAAAAATGCAGTACTCATGTGACATTAGATATATTTTCAAAACTTTTAAGATCTTTTTAATGTTAAATTTATAACCAGTAATAAAAGGGAAACTCATTTTTATACATTCATGAAGTTAATTGTAATATTCAGATAAACAATAGTTTTAAAATCAATGTATTTTGATGTACCAAGAGATGAATTCCTTTGACACTTTTGAGTTGAAGAATAAAACTAACACAGTAAAATACTATCAAAGTGCCAAATTACTATAGGAAGGAAAAAAAGACAAAATAAATGTCACTAAGAATGAGTCATTAGTCGGAGACCGGGATAGCCGATCCTTCCTTGGTCGGCTAGTCTGTGTTATTGATAGGTACAGTCAAACCAAGAAGTTTCAGGAAAATGGACAGATTTACTTTTGCATTTTTATCAACGCGATGTGAATAATAAAATAAAAGAGTAAAGTTAGGCTAATAAACTAAACAAATTTGAAATAAAGACATTATGTACTACAAAATGATATAAAATCAAAGTATCGGGGTATAAAACGAGAAGTACTTGTATAAGAATTATGTAATTTTACACCTATTAAATAGCTTATAAATTAAAAACTATTTTATTTAAAATATTGTTAGTACTTTATTGCATACACTTCATATGCATGTCTAGCTAGAATAAATTTAATACCCTACATTAACTACTTTACCTCAAAATTAGTACGTAAAATGGATAAAATAGTAAGTTTGACTACTTATCACTCGAGAACAGTAATGATTTGAAATCAATTGAATCAATATTTATAGCTTATATTTATACACTTATTAAAATAGTGCAATACAATTTTTATGGTCGAATGACCTTAACCCAAACAAAAAGCCTGTATAAATTGAGGTAGAGAATATACAATCCTGAAAAAAAACAATAGACTATTTCAACTGTTACTGGTAAAGGTTTGCATATATCAATGCTACTAGACAACACTACAAGTTATCCTAAAGAGCAATTACCTATTATTTTAAAAACTATTTTATAGGATCCATATTTTATAGATTTCTAAAATATACAACAGAATTGACCATTTTACCCATACGCACCAAACGATTAAGATAAATATTTTAGAAAATTTTTACCAATATTTGCGTGGAGGGAAAGTGGGAAGTATGTTGGATGGTTGGGGGGTGGATTCAGTACACCCAATTAGAATTTGAACCCCCACAAGTTGTGACTAGAGCTTGACGTTTAGTATACGTCCTCACCGATGCTGTGAAAGAGTATGAATACAATTATTGGGATCTGGGTTGTGAAAAAATAGTCACTAAACTTCCTTTCAAGTAACTTATCATAGAAAGTTTGGCGTAACTTAGGCTCGCGCCCCAACGCGTCGGTTTCGACCATGTTCAAAGTTAGAAAGAATAATGGGACACTATCAGGTTACCTCAATACTATATCATTTTATACAACAAATGGTTTGATAGCCTATGTTGATAAAAAAATTAATACATCGACTTAAAAAAAAATTGTATCACTCTCACGTTGCCGTATTTTCAATCGATAAGTTATACTAAGCATTGCGGTTTAGAAAATACACGGTTTTTTAAATTTAAAGAGTGATAAATTTATCTTACTATAAAGCAATAAGCATTGATAATCTAAAGTGACACACACGTTATATGACTTGGCGTATGGAAAAATGAAACTTTGATAACTTTATGAAGAACGTTTTCATATTTTTTTGTAAAAACAAATTGTATTAAATTCACGAGCGGCCTATAAATTATGTAATTTTGATTTAATTTATTATTTTTAAATGTGTCAAAATGTGAAACTACGAAAAAGGGGAGGAGCAAGACTTTTTTCAAGAATGTTTAATAATCTTAAAAAATAACGTAGTTACAACCTAATAAGTAGCAAAACTACAATTTACCGACAAATAAAAGGTTTTAATATCTACAAAAATTGATTTTTTAAATCACTCACCCTTAACCATGGAAGTTTGTCCTCTTGAAGGAAAGGATCCCGAAAACAATCTTTCCAATTCATAAGCCAAGGATGTGTTAAAAGGATATAAATAAAAAAATACCGAGCACATTTTAACACTTGAGTATTCGTTTGACTTCGACTTATTCTTTTGAAATCTTTTGTTGGAGTGTCAACATTGCCTATCACAGCCGACAGAGGTTGTTAACAGTAGACGGTCGCTAGTACTCTCGAACGGCCCAAACAGAGCTATGCTAGCAGTTCCACGAAAAGTAGCGGATAGTAGTGGAAGGGGAAAATGAACCTAAGGCGGGCGCACACTAAAGGGTTTTAAGGAGGGCTTTTTTTTGTGCATTAACACTATACCTAGTATTACTTATAAAAAATTGTTTTAGTAGCTTCTGCAACTGTAGTTCGAAATATAACTGCTTTTTAAATATTTTAATACATTTTTATACCCTTACAAGCCCCTCAGAAATTCCATCCTGTGTTTCAGCCTTATAGTAAATATAATGTATATCAATCATTTATTTGAAAAGTGGCAAACTCAAGAGGGAGCAGGGGGTCGTTTCCTCCCTCACCCAACCCTAAATATCGCATTTAATTTTACTTGAAGCCTAAACCATAATAAGTACAATTATTATAATAGACCGCACTGAGCGTATACTAAGCAAAAGACCAGACAATATACAGAAATAATAGTTTTTTTCGTTATACTATCCCCTCCTATCCCCCTTTCCCCCTCTACCATCGTGTGAATTTCTGGGGACTCAACTGATCTTGAATCAAATTTTGTGACCACACATCCAAAAATAACTTTATTTTCTGTTGGGTTTGGGGGGTAGAAAGTGGGGGGGGCGGGAGTAAACACCCCATTCGAACGTTACAATAGTTTCAGTGTTGTTATAGCACTGATGTGATTACATAACAATCTTATGTTTATAGTAAAAATTTTAAATAATTTTCACCCGCTTCGGTGACCGCCTGGCCTAACTCACTACTTTCGCAGTAGACTAGACTGCCCGCCCAAGACGGGGAGATCCAGGTTCGAATTTCGGTCGGGTGTACTGAGTGTGGTTTTTCCAAAATGGCCCTCCACCCCCTCTTCTACGCAATTTTGGGTACAATTTCCTTTAAATCAAACCTTCATCCATAAAACAATTACTGCAATTAGCTTATAAGTGTATACCCCGAACTAGTAAAAAGACATGGTGCTAAAAAACTTTTTTTTTTGTGTGCGTTTCAAAATAGGGGTCTGGGCCACAATACAAAAGAATACACCACCCTAAATTACGTGCTAGCTAAAAGGGATCTTACCCTAAAACAATGATGAATTAAACGTTTAGGGGGGCTGTTTTTGTGTCATTCTAGGACAAGTTTTTTTAGTTCCTATGTTGATAAAACAGTCGGTTCAGACAGCCCACACTTAACAAAAATCCGGATGGTCAAAAGTTTTTCTTCCCATGGCCAAAATATGATCATCAATAAAAAAGTACAAGGGGGGAAAATATATTTAGTAATCCCATCAATTAATAAAGACCTCCAAACAACATTTAATAAACAATTACTTTCCATACCTTTTTTTAAATTGTATTTTTAATTTGTAGAATATTTAAAACTTCACGCCAAAAAATTTGGGATGTTTTTTATGTTTTTT
>JBCFYV010006999.1:0-70914 GCA_039000515.1 Timema cristinae | reverse complement strand
TCCAAAGTAAAAAAAAAACTTAGTCCCGTATGGCGCTATAAATCTAATAACGTTGGAATTAAAACTTATCAAAATTAGCATGTATTTATTTGGACCACCATTGATAAAGAATATTTAAATGTGTCCAATATATTTTTAAATATGAAATATCATTGTACCCGCCGGTACTCCAACATTCGAGCCCTGACCTCTTTGATCAAAGCCAGGCCCACAGACATGAATGAAACTTACTCTGCTGGTTTGGGAGGGTTTGCTTAAAACTGTAAATACAATAAGCTGGGACTCGTACTCCCCCATCCCCTCCTTTAGCAAGTGTTTGTGCTCGAGCCTGCGTTTATGATCCAAGTGTCTGTTGTAAGTCTATTGTTAATACCATCCCCTTCCCCCTCAACCTCCAAAACCACTACGGGCCAGACATACTTTAACTCAATGATGATGAAAATGAAGGTAAACATAGACAACACTGTAAACTACTGGTTGCCATAGTAACATGACGCTTCTAAAATAAACCAAAAGTTGAAACACTAGCGTTCGAAGCGGTCACTCGACAGAACTAAAATTATCGAGACTCAGTGGAAAAACCACCCAAAAAAACTTTACTGAATATTTTTACCTTTGATGTCCTCTCTATAGTATACATTTCTCTATGGCGCAGTTAAAGTAAGCAACGAAAAGCGCGCCGGCTACGCTGTCAGACACTAATCTCTTTAAACTACTATATTAATTCATTAACAAATGTAATACTTTACTCCATTTTTTACTTTGAACCACTCCACTCTCCTACTATCCATCTTAACACAAATCATGTTATCCTCATAGATACTTTTCACTCTCATTATAACGCTTTCCATTTCGGCCTCCTCCATCGCTTTCCAAGCAGTATTTCTATCTACGCTATCATAAGCCTTCTCCACATCCATAAATACCATTACCAAGAATTTACCAAATTCATACCTTCTTTCCATCAGCTGTGGTTTGGCAAAGATTAAGTTTATTGTAGACCTCTGTTCCCTAAATCCGTGCTGTTCCTCTCTCTACCTTCCTTTCATTGTATTTATTATTCTCTCTTCTAGTACCTTCTCATATATATTTGTACAGTGGCACATCAGCGTTATTACTCTATAATTTGTACACCTCTTCTTCTCTTATTTTTTGGAAATAGGTATTATAACTCCCTTTTTCAAGTCATCTGGTAGGTTGTTCTCCTTCCAAATCTTTCTCAGAACCCTGCACAACCATCGTGTACTTACTTCACCTGCAATTCTTATTATTTCCAGTTACTTCATACACACTCGGCGATTTTCCTTTATCCTCTTTAATGCTTCCTTCACCCTCTCCATGTGGGTACTCTTTCCTCCTCTTTTGCTACTCTTCCCCGCTCCTTTGTTTCACTCATATCCCTTTAATCTCTCGGTTTGAACATCTTCTCAAAATATCTCATCCATAGTTCCTTTTCTTCCTCTCCTGTCTTTAACGTTCTTCCTTCTTCATCCATTAGTATAATTTAATATCTTATCTCTCTCCTCCTGTTCCTTACTTAGCTATATAACATCTTCTTACTTTCTTCCAAGTCACCTCCCAGCATTTTTGTCCATTTTTGCATCCAATACTTCCTGGCTTCCTGTATCACTCGCCTCGTTATTTGCTTATTCACCCTTTATCATTCCTTTATTTCCTCATTCCTATTCTTAAAACTCCTTTTGAATGTTTTATTCTTCTCCTCCACTGATTTCTTCGCCATTTCCTTATTTTTCTACTTCCTATTATCACCTGTCCTCTCACATACTTCCTATGCAACTCCCACCAAATTGTTTTTAAACATTTCCCATTCCACCTCTACACTTTACATCTCATCCTTGGACATTAAGCTTCTTGCCTTATGTATAGCTCTCTTTCCCCTTCATTTTTAACCATCACATTTTTATTCTTCTTTCTTGTCTTACTACCTTTTCCTACATTCTCATCCCTTTATATCTGCCACCAACAACCCGAGGTCACTATCTAAGGACACACACCCCTTGTTATGTTTATGGTCTGCCTTTTCATTTATTCATACATTTGAAAGTAGTCTAACACCGAATTTTCTCTGATCTCATAACTTTCTCTTTCCTTCTAATATCAGCTGTTTTCCACTTTAATTTTATTTTTTGATCAAAACTCCTTCTTGTTTCTCTCTCCCCAACTTTATTTCCCTAACACCCCTTCAAACTTTCTTTTCTCTTCCTACTTTTCCGACAAGATCCCCCATAATACTATCTGGCACTCGTTTCCCATATGCCTTTCTAGGTCTTCCTCTGACTTGTCTTTTACTACTGCTTGAAATCCCACTAAGTGGGGCACACAGTTGTATCACCTCCACCTCTTTTCCTCTTTCAGTTATTATCAACTTTATTATTCTACCATTCATCCCTACTAACTCCTGTAGCACTTCTCTCACTACGAAGCCTACTCGGTTTCTCCTCCTTTCATCATTCCGACCTGGTTTCCGCTGGGATTCAACCTCCACCAGGCTACTCAGATCCCGGGGTACACCACTTGGCTGTGAGATCAAGATTGAGTAGAAGAGGCTACGTGGAACCGACTAGGTAGGTTACTCCTACCCCTAATACAGATCTCATTTGTCGGGTGTAATAAAATATAGCAAATGCCATGATTAGGTTTACATTAACTTACATTTACAACCGTGCTTCAAATATAGAATAACCTATTCTAATCTCAACAGATATACCACCAGCCACATCTTACGATATGGATGTACACTTTGCTTACTCTGAAAAGTAGCACGCTTACCTTGATGGGTTGCACCATGGACACTTGTAGATAGTGTCGTAGTGTGATACATGAAGCTAAGACTGTTACTGGACACTTGTAGATAGTGTCATAGTGTGATACGTGAAGCTAAGACTGTTACTGGACACTTGTAGATAGTGTCATAGTGTGATACGTGAAGCTAAGACTGTTACTGGACACTTGTAGATAGTGTCATAGTGTGATACGTGAAGCTAAGACTGTTACTGGGCACTTGTAGATAGTGTCATAGTGAGTAGCTAGTATGGCGTATGGGAACCCCTCTTCCGCCAACGGGTCAAAACACTCACATCCTGTTTGAGTGACCTACTTTCCTCTGATTGGTTGCTATAAATATCCTCCTTCCCCCACCAATTTTGACCTGCTTTCCACATCCGCCTCCCCCCTCCCCTCGACTACCAACCCTGGACATGTTGGTTCTTGATGATTGTTAATAGATATTGAGGTCATTGCCCCGGGAAACGGGGTTTTTCCCTGGCGCCAGTATGTCGGGCAGACAAGACAAGAATAGATATTGAGGTCACTGCCCCGGGCAACGGGGGTTTTCCCTGGCGTCAGTTTGACGGAGGGCTCGGCACGAAGCTTGCGCTATGGCTGACAAGCCTAGAATGAACATCGGCTCTTCTGTCACAAGGCTCTGTCCCGGAACAAGCAGAATGAACCTTGCGCTATGGTGCTTTGTGGTAGAGTGTGGTAATTTGTTCCAGAGACCCCCCTCCTCCTTCGCCACCCTGAGGCCAGACTGCCGGGGCGACAAGTGACCTCGATAACCTTGGGTTTTCCCAATGACGTAATCATCGCAACCCTGGCGCCAGGTTGGCGGGCAGACAAGTTGGGACAAGAATAGATCGTGACCTCTGTAAGCTGGGTTTTCCTATGACGTAATCATTGCGTGTTATGTCGCAACTCTAGCATCTCTAATTATGCACAATCAGGGGCCTCGGAATCCACAGTTAGGGGCCACTACCCCCGTCACAAGTCTACTAAAATTGGTTGTTTGGTAGCGTCTGTCGAAATGCCTGGAAATGTACCTCCACCCGCAGCTCTCGGACCGGACAACCTGAGTTTTTTTCCTATGACGTAATCATCGCGTGTTATGTCCCAACCCTGGCGCCAGTATGTCGGCCCGACAAGACAAGAATAGATATTGAGGTCATTGCCTCGGGCATCTGGTTTTCCCTGGTGCCAATATGTCGGCCCGACAAGAGAAGAATAGATATCGAGGTCATTGCCCGGGGCAACAGGGTTTTTCCCTGGCGCCAGTATGTCGGGCAGACAAGACAAGAACAAATATTGAGGTCATTGCCCCGGGCAGCGGGGGGTTTTCCCTGGCGTCAGCTTGACGGCTCACGAGACAAGAATAGATCTTGACCTCAACAACCTTGGGGTTTTCCCAATGACGTAATCATTGCGTGTTATGTCGCAACCCTGGCGCCAGTATGTCGGCACAACAAGACGAGTTGAGACAAGCTTAGATATCGAGGTCATCGACACGGGCGCCAGGTTGGCGGGCAGACAAGACAAGTCGAGACAAGAATATATCGTGTGACGTCAAACGAGGGAGGGGTGGCTATAAAGAGGGGTGCCCACTTGGTTTTCTATTTATAAACGTTTGTAGAGCGGTCCAATATGGACAAGTTACAGCAGCTGGTAAATATCGTCGACGTGGTGCAGACCGTCAAATTGTGTGATCTAGCCGTAGATCAAAAGTACTCGGTGGATAAACTAAAAGACGTCAATACAAAGTTCGGGAGACGCCTAATAGCCTACCTAGACGGCGAGTTTTGTGTATTTCTACCCTGCCGGTTTGGTACTCTTACAGATGAAGACGTGTGTGAGTTAAATAAAGAAAAACTGGTATTTACCTGCGCCGGAGTAAAACCCGGTTCACCTACCATTGTGAACTTTGAACGCGCTTAAGAGACACGGCAGTTAACAACAACAACGGGCAGCGGAGCATAGGGGACTCTACAGGACGTTTAGCTCTCAGGTACGCTCACCATGCTTCGATCCGGCTATATTAATTTAATGTTTGTGGGCCATACGATGGAGGGGCGTGCCTATATGACGGGAGAGAATGTTCACAGTGTCGCGGTGTGTGATAGACAGGTAATTTACAAAGTAGAGGAGCGAGGCTACATAGAGTTTTGTGACTCTACCTGTCACACGATACGAGCGATGGAAGTACTACCCTACGAGAGAATCGTGGAAACGAATATGTGTGATGTAACGTGCGCCGTTTACAATTCCGCAAGGGGGACGTGGTAGCTGTGTTACCCCGACCTCCACCGCCACCCTTCCGAGCTCCACACCATCCGTCACCGTACTTCACGCCGCCGCCGCCCTCAGAGAGACAACCGTACACACCCCCAGAGTCACAGGCGTGCCCAGCCCCAGAGTACCCACCATCTGAGTCGTCTACTCACCACACGTCACAGGCGTACCCGTCGTCAGAGTCGTCTGTCTACAAGTCAGTAGAGTCACCTGCGTGCCCACCATCCGAGGCGTCTACCTACCAGGCGTCAGATTCACTGGCGTATCCACAGTCAGAGTCGCCTTTTTACCAGCCAGCAGAGTCAGCTGCGTGCCCACCACCACCGCCGGAGGTAAAGTCTGAAGAACCTGTAAATCTCGAGGATTTAACAATTTACAAAAATTACAAATGTTAAAATTATAGGTGAAACGCCCGCCGACTACATACTCAGCCTGGGCAGTTTCGGTAACGTTTTCCTTCCAAAGTCAATCTAATATTTGGATTGTAAGTGCTTTAAATCTAAAGCACGCTGTATGATATATCTCGGAGGACAAAGTGTGATGTTTAAAAGTGAATTAATAAACTAGACGTACTCTGCTGCTGTCATAGGAGCTAGTGGTGAAATTTTGAAAAAAAACCGTTAAGAGCGAGTGTTTATTTCTTTTGCTGCATCTCCAATTGACATTATGCCGTTTAAATGCTGCGTTTGTGATGGATCCTACGCAAAGCTATCCAATCTTATTCGGCACAAAATTCAATGTCATCAAACTGCTGCTCACCAGGATACCTGTTGGGACGAGGAGGTATTATGCAGGGCGTTAGACATGATCGAGAAAGAGGAATACAATCGTGTCAAGTGCTTAAACGAACTTGAGAAAAACAAAAGTTATAACGTTGTGCTATCGGAAGAGCCCGAACCTAATGTTATTATGCTTGAGTTTGTTGGAAGAGTAAGATTGCCAGGTAAAAACTGTGGAGACATTTCAATATACACTCTACCGTCTCTCAACGTGTCTTGAACTATTTTGGAGGTGGCTCCTACTCATTTCTAGTGGTAATGTCAATGTATGGCAAAACCTAATGTTATAATATTGTGCTTGTTGTGAAAGACCTAATATGTGTTTTGTGAAGATTAATCAATTGTTGATTGTCAATAAAAAGACTAACAATAAAATTGACTCCTACTCATTTTCTGGCTGGTAGATGTATTTTATATGTATTGGTCAAAAGACCTAAATAATATTGCTGCTTGTTGTGAATGTTTTAAATTAATCAATTGTTGATTGTCAATAAAAAGACTAACAATAAAATTGACTCCTACTCATTTTCTGGCTGGTAGATGTATTTTATATGTATTGGTCAAAAGACCTAAATAATATTGCTGCTTGTTGTTGTTGTTGTTGTTTTAAATTAATCAATTGCTGATTGTCAATAAAAAAAACTAGCACTAAAATGTCGTTATTATTTTTTAAATCCTCGGCTGGACAATCAAAGACCTGAAGGAGACGCCAACATTGTTGTGACTTAGTTTGCTATCCAGGGTTGAATTGCTTATCTAATCCATAATATATATTTACGAGTATATCTTACCCCCTTAATGTGAACAAACCAGTACACGTACTAAGATACATATGTAAGCCAAAGTTTCCAGGGTTCGATTCCCGTGTCCAGGTGTAATTTTTTTCAGAATATGATATGTATTAAAATGGTGAAGGAGAAACGCTACATATAAAGGAGGCAGCAGCTTTCTCATCACGGCGTTAGGAAGACTGCCCGCTGCGCCAAGTGTCCAGAAAGAATGTATAACTCTCTCTCTCTCTCTCTCTCTCTGTGAAGGGAGACATGTATTTGTCTGTTAATCTATGTCGCGTGGTCAATGGTCAAGACGTCTAAGGAATCACTTGGCCGCGAGGCGTTAGCATGTCTGTCTGTCCCCCCAGAGTCAAGTGTCCAGGCTTCGATTCCCTGTATGACTGAAAATGATGGTTTAAGGGGGAGGGGAATGGGAACTAGTACACCAATTGAAGCAAAGAGACGGTCTTACACATGCCAGGGGTTCAAAACCCTATATTAGCCACATGTCATGATGTTTTTTTCTGGGAGAGCGGATTCCCGTAAGGTGCTTCCCTGTCTCACTCTCCGTGGCTTCGTTGAAACAGCAACAATAAATTTAACGTTCGCAAAAATATTTACTTTTACAAAAAAATCACAAGTAATACAATTATGAAAATCTTGAAATTATTTTAAATTAATATGTTGATGACATAACGCTGATATAATATATAACATTTACACTAAACAAATTAGTTACTTAAACAGCAACCAAATATTTAATGTCCGAAAAAATATTTTGATCTAATAATAATAATATATTTACTTTTACAAAAAAAAACCACAAGTTTTACAATTATGAAAATTTTGAAAATATTTTGATATAATATATATTTAGTTTTACAAAAAAATCACAAGTAATACAATTATGAAAATCTTGAAATTATTTTAAATAAATATGTTGATTAAACTATATATACGCTGACATAATATTTTGATATAAAAATATATTTACTTTTACAACAAAAAAAACACAAGTAATACACTTATGAGGATCTTGAAATAATTTTAAATTAATATGTTGTTACGTTTTAAATATGAAACTATATATCCTTTACCGTCCAAATAAGCCTCCATATAAATCTATGTAATTGAAAACATTTAACTTTAAGCTTTAATCATGATAATCTAATATTTGTTTGATTATTCAATTTTACATATTATGTTATTTTAAAGTGTTATGAGCTTCGTTGTTACACCTTCATTACACTATAGGGCGTTTTACATGACAGTTTTATCATCCAACTATGTCAAATAAAAATTTGTATACAACTAAGTATTTAAATTAACATATTTGTATAAATTGTACATTTTTTTGACATTAATGAATATATTTGTCAACAATTAACTTGATATGAAATTGTTCTAATAATACACCATCATGATTTAATATTATATTTGTGTTTTGCTTATCATACATGTTTTCATACACCCTCATGACACTTGTTCTCAATATATTCACAGCTGATCCCACATTGATGGTGGAGTTGCTAAATTTATGTAAGGTATTTCGTAATCATTTCCAGTGGGATGCATCATACCTCCGTTCAGGCCCATGTCTATAGAGAGGGTCTTGTTGACATCATTGGTAGCGGGGGGCATTGCACCCCTGTTAAGAACCATGCTGTTGGAGGAGGATGCTGAACCCCCATTCGGAAGCCACTCGGGCTTAGCTCCTCCTGAGTTATGATGGTTTCTGGACTTGCGATCTACTATCAAATCGCATAATCGGAGTGTGATTGATTTTAATCTGTGATTTGGTATTTATTAAAAAAAGGTTATTCTTATTTATAATGAAATAAAAAACTTCTCCCGTTGATTAAAAAACAATTAAACTTTATATATATATAGTCGTAAGTATACTACGCTTAAATTAGTTTATTTTAGATAAATAAGTAACTGTATTATTGATAATGTAAAAGAGCTCATGTGTTAGTAAAATTGGCATAATACCATCAGGTATTTAATATATTAATGTTATATTTATTGTAATATAAAAGAAGTGGAACGCCCAGATCTATGACAGCTCTCTCTCTCTCTCTCACACACACACACACACACACACACACACGGCGTATCGGTGAGCGATAGACATGTAATTTACAAAGTAGCGGAGCGAGGCTACATAGCTGGGGCCTTGAAGGTCGTTAAATCACATCGAGGAACAGAAATGTTAAATTTAAACATCATTCATTAACCTCCTTGGAGTTACAAGACCTCATGAGTTCGTTGAATGTACATTTATTCAGTAAACAGGTGATCATATCAACTGTATCGAGTCATTTTAAAGCAATAAGCGTAGTTGAAAACTAATATTACACCGTCAATGATGATGAGCCAAATAGTAATTACTTATTTCAACTGTATCGAGTCATTTTAAAGCAATAAGCGTAGTTGAAAACTAATATACACCGTCAATGATGATGAGCCAAATAGTAATTACTTATTTCAACTGTATCGATCATTTAAAGCAATAAGCGTAGTTGAAAACTAATATTACACCGTCAATGATTATGAGCCAAATAGTAATTACTTATTTCAACTGTATCGAGTCATTTTAAAGCAATAAACGTAGTTGAAAACTAATATTACTCCGTCAATATTTAATGATTATGATGATTCAAATAGTAATTACCTATTCTATTTTGATCTAAATTAGAAAGATCGGTTCAATGCTTCTCTAGAGAAAATGGGATTTGATTCATATATATAGAGAGCTGTTTTAGAATAACCCTGCCTTCTTCACGTGAAAATATAAAGCTACGGAGCGCTTGATTAGACAAAACCATGGAAAATTCAACAACAGCCACATCAGGTATTTCAATTATCTTCCTTTACATAACTTAAAAAGTGTTTGATTTAATGTTCATAAACCATGTTTGGAGTCAACATTTTGGTCTAACCGGTTAGGGTCAATCCCGTAACTTCCTATAAATACTATCAACATTTATTTCTAAAAGGGAAACTTGAACGTAATTATCTGGTGAACTGGAACAAATTATTATTATTATTTAACACAACAGCTTACTACCCCCGTTCGCCTTATATGCTTAAGTACTAATGTATTAGGAATTTGAAAGGTTGAATTTAGAGGAAGTAAACACACATTTGCGCGGTGTGAGAGTGGAAAAAAAACTAACCTTATTTCACCCACACAAGATTCGAGGGAGGGAATCCTTAAATCAGCGTACGGATACTCTACCAACTAAACTAAGGTGTCGGGTTAAATGGGTACCCTGGGAGTGTTTGTTTGACATTGCAACAGAAAACTTAAGACCCTTAGAGTTGAGGGGATTGTTTGATGTTTAGGTTACTTTACAGATGTTGCGAGGAAAGCCTACTTAAACGGTTTCTAAACCGATACAATAAACAACAGTGGGAGAAATCACCATAATATTTTCCCTGGCTGTGATTTACATGAGTAGGCCAGTAGGAATGGTATGCGTCACCGCCTGGAAGTCAGAAAGATGTTTACATGCTAGGAATGCGTAGACGACACATAACGTACATATAGATGTGAAATTACTTTTACTCTTTGTGTCAAAATAGTAATATAGTTGAATGATAAAGCCGGCAGTTGAAACGCTCAAAATTGTAATGAAGTGTAACAATAATAATAATAATATTTAGCACCGCGTATTACTACCCGTTCGGGTTATACGCTTTAAGTACTAATTACGCTAAAGGATTAGGAATTGGGAAGGTTTAATTAGATGAAGTGAACCTGCATTGGCGTGGAGGGAGAGTGGAAAACCATTTAGGAAAAACCACCCACAGTTCACCCGACCGAGATTCAAAACTCGCCCTTTCCTTGATGGAATATATTTTGCGTAAGGTACATGACGCTAATATTTTGATGGTGGCATCCTTTGGTAAAAGATCGACGACCATTTCGTTGGCTTCACGCATCAGGTCGTCCAGGATAATCAGCTGTGGAGAGTCATTACAGACGTCATCCATTTCCGGCAAACCCTTACAGAATATGACGTGGGGACTTGTCCCGTCTTGTTCGAATCCCGGTTGCCATAAAGCATAATACCATGTGATTTTATCAAATTTAACGTCACACATTGTGTCCAAGTGACGGATAAAGTCTGCTACAAAATGTGACTTTCCACAGCCGGAAGGGCCGCTTATGATGGCTGAAAATGGATGTTTCAACTTGTCCATAATGTTTGAGACTGAGCTTATAAGCTATATGAGCTTGTATTTATAGGATAGGAGGGAGGTGTGGGGGTATAGACGTTAAAACACAAACATAACAATTTTTACAATATTTATTTGGTCATGAAAAAGTATATACACAGTGTAAAGTATACCGTGAATATTTACAATATATAATTATTAGTATAACCCTAACTGGTTTTGTTTACAATATTTATTTACACACAGTGAAAAGTATACTGTGAATATTTACAATATGGGGGAATAGTGGCCTCGGTACTAAATAAAGATGGTTTCAATTTAAAAGAAAATAAATATATATACAGTTTATTATATATTTTTGAATAGATTTAAAATAAAGATTTATACAATCGGTTTATTATACTTGACTAGAAAGAAAATAAATATATACACAAACAATTTATTAGATTTAAAATAAAAAAATATATACAAACAATTTATTATAATTAAAATATATATACAAATAAATAATTGACTAGAAAAAATCAGGTAGGTGGAGGACTGTGCTGGCAAATAAAAAAATATAAAAAAAGTATCCCGGGTGCATAAAAAAATATAAAAAAAATATGCTCGTTTTCATGCAGAAAAAAATATGAAAAAAAAATTTCAAATCTTTGAAAAATGGTATGTCAGTGGAACTGTCTAGAGTGAAAGAAAAAAAAGATGGTTATTCAGCCCGTCTAAATAAGCACCTTTTATTCGTGGCGAGCGCGTTTACAAGGACTCTGATACCCAAACGGCAACGTATTAAAATCATCTGTTATCCGGCGTTTGGTGTACACGGGCCGGTAGACTTTAGTCTGCGAAACGGTACATACAGTCGCAAGACCTTTTCTTACAATTTTGTGTGGTATCTGTATGTATCTTTCCGCAGCCTGTTCGTTGACCATCGCTTTCAAAACTTCAAAATTAACATCGTTCCGGTTGCCATAGTTTATGGTGATCCCGCGAACCTTGCACACCGTTTTTGTTTTGGCAGGATCGCCGCCAACACAAACTCGGTAAGCGTAATTTTTGGGACCACCAGATACAAAGGCGCTAATGTAGCTTCCCGGACCGTAATCCTGAAGTTCATCAGTGAGGTCACCTAAAAAGTCTCCGGTCGGTGGACTCCAATCACCGGGGCGTTCGGTGAATAGAACGCTATCTGTATCATGATATAAAACGCGGTCCCCCAATTGTTCAAGGATGCTGTATAAGTGCAACCTAGCCATAGCAGTCGTGTAGCACGCCACCGCCACACTCGTGTTAGGGTTAGGGCGCAACGCGTCACGCGCATCCTTGTAATTGAGGAACATAACCTCCTCATTTACATCAATGACGCTGTCCACGGTGATGTACGGATCCGTCAGGTACTTGTGGACGCCCTGATAGTCGTTGACAACGGCTACGTGTGGTAAATCGGGTCTTTGCCCAAACTTTCCCCATAGTGAATTTAAAAAAAGTTTAGCCAGAGTGCGGAGACCAGGGTTTTTACAAACAGAGCCGAAATCTAGTTTTACCCCTTCCCTTTCCTCATAATTTTGAATGTAAGCTAACTTTTCCTCTCGTGAGGTACACCACTCTGGCCATCCGCTGGCTTCTTGTTTAATTTTTTAAAAAGTATCAATGTACCCGTGAAACAGGCCGCCAGAACGCGTCTGACGGTCATAAACAGATACATTGTACTCCCACACTTCGTGCACTGCTTCAACGGTGTAGCCTTTCTCAACGGCTTTCCGGATCTCGTCAATCACCCAGACGCCTGTCAACCATCGATCTTTTTTGTCGTCGTGCTGACACGCGCTTGGTTTTTCTCCTCCCCGCATTTCCTGCACAAGATGAACATTAGCTTGTCGTGCATCCGGGTAGGCAATACGGGCAGGAATAAATCTCGCGGAGGCTATGCCTTCTACTTGATCTATAGACGGACAATTTGGTTCCAAGTGAATTTTGGGGTGGCCGACTGGGTATTTTTTGTACTTGCAAACGTATGGATACAATGAACACACATCCAAGTACTTGATCTTCTCTCCACAAGAAAGGTCTGTTTCGTGGAAGAGCTTGATACAATTTGTACGCCCGCCAAAGAATGCATCCCTGGGACTGAGAGGTTCCTTGGTATACACCTCGTGCCGGAGTACAAATTGCTGCAAGTCCTTGTCTGTGCGTTTCATCGCATTAAACATGCACTCCCACATCTCTACGACCGTGTAGCCGGCATTCTTAAACTTTTCCAAACAAGCCATGGTCGCTTCATAACGCGTCTCATGGTCTCGTGGGGGCTATTTTTGACGGGGGTGGTCCTGTCAGGGTAACAGAGAGGGCACCCGTGCCAATAACAGCCCCAAAACTGGAAGACGGTGGTGGTATCTCCAGCTTTAACAACACCGTCTACACGTCGCCCTAACACATATTCCTCACGGCCGTTACCCGCATGAAGAATAGAGACACCGCGCTGATGGGCCTCCCAGCAGAGCCATTGTACAGCGACGTGCGACTGTTGGTCTGCGCACCGATAGCAACCGTTAGGGATAATACCGATAGTATTCTCCTTAAGATGACTTCGGCGGTAAACCAACATGGCCGCTCCAGCTATCGTACACGCCTCTCTGAAAGGATCCACCTTTGCTTTCTCCATGAGCACCTCTCTAAACTTAGGTAGGCCTTCCATAGGATCTCTACATCTTTCACACAATACAGTTCCAACTCGCGTTTAAAATCAAAGACATAATTTTCTTTGACCAACACTCATACCACTTCTCAAAGTAATCCTTTCCCTCAACTGACATCTCGCTGATGCCGTAGTCCTCCTTTGGCGGCAAGGGACCCCTATACCCCGCGTTTTCTTTTTTATTGTCCCTTGGCCAAAGACTCGTCCAAGCCGAAAGTTTTGGGCAATTTTGACAACGACATCGGGAGAAAGTTCAGTGAGTCAATAAAGTGGATCGAGCCGTAACGTATAGACATGATTTTCCCACCGTTCATTATAAGTTCTGGAGTCCATTTTTTTACCTCCATCATATATTTTAAAATAAAATTACCATCATAGGATTTAGCGTTATGGCCTAGAAGGGTGATATCCTTAAATTTTGAAGCTTTAATTTGTTCTATAAATTTAAAAAATTGGGCCATAGTGGTATCACCCTTGAATATGCGAGTCCTATCGCCCCCACAGTCGGTGCAATGATAGTCATTTGCATCTATATGAACAGAGGCCTTACAACACGATTGCACGACACATAAGTTAGGTTCGTGCAAGTACGTGCCGGCCGCACCTTGAAGAAGCGTTTCTTGTCTGCATTCAAAATCATAGAATACAAACATGAAATTGCTCTTTTCCAGTGACGGCTTTGACGGGGCCTGCTTCATATAGCAGAAATTACCAAAAGGACGATATGAATCGCATACTCTACAAAAAGTCTCATAACACCTATGTGAATAATTTGATCTTTCCAAACTGAAAAATTGCCCGCATACCTCGCAAACCTTTTTGACATCACAGACCGATCTGTGACCTCTGCAAAAACCGGGACGTTTATGGTTATCAAAACACGTCTGATTTGTGAACCATCGCCCGCAGTCTTTACAGACCACAGACAGGCCTCCGCTACAAACCGCTTTAGCGTAGCACTTTTTGCACGTGGATTCGCACTTGTGCGCATTCTTATTACTGAATGGCACACGGCATTCGCGGCAAAAGTACGAGCACTTAAATGCGGCTGTCAAGGATGTTTGCTTATCGTCGTGAAAATACAAATCAAGGTGCCCCTTAAAGGAATGTTCGGAGGGAGTAGGCCCCTCATATAGGACCTGTCTCCACCGACGCTCCCTGAAAACTGTGATTTTGTATTCGGAGAGGTATGTTTGAAATTGTTTCAGCTCGGTTAGCCCACCACCTTTCAAAAGATTCACATGGGCATCACGACATAGTTCCTCTGCTTTGAGTTTTTGAATGAAACGACCCATTTTGATCTGTTTAACGGTGTTCACGTCCATACATCCTGGTTCTCTTTTATTATCACATATAGCTTTGGCGACAACCAATGCACGGGCTAGGCAAAGTGTGTCGTCATTTTGAATCGTAATGATCCCTTGGTTTTTACGGCTATATGTACTTGTGGGAGCGAGTTTATCACAATATCGTCCACTCCCACGAGGCTCCTTAAAGTGGCAGAGTTTAACGTACAGGGGTGCTGTACTCAAAAACAAAGTATTACTTTGCAACACGCGACTTACGTTATCAAGCACTGCTCGAGCGTCTAGCTGGTCTGCTCGCCTAAATGAGACGTACACAGGGCTCAACGTAGAGTCAGTGCTGTTCAAAAGTAAGCCGACATGGTCATCGGCGCTAACGCCATGGTCCTGCAGCCGATGGAGCAAATTAGTAATTTGTTCTTCAAGCCAGCTTAATGCGTCACGACCGCTTGCTGGAGCACCAAGCTGTACGGTAATTTCTCTACCAGTATAAAAGAAACGCCTCAATTGTTTAATCCTCTCTTCAACGATACGAAGAGGGACGCCATTTTGCAATGCCCCACCTCTCTGACTTACCGGGCCGCTAAATCCCTGTTGAAGGGCCGAAGATGGTCCAGCTGTAGCCGGCTCCACGATCCCCGTCTCCCGCACTGCTGCTGGGACTCGCTCACCGTCTCCCTAGCTCGCAGTCAGCGCTCCTGCAGTGTGAAGAGCGGGACTAGTAGCCGGCGGCGGTGGGAAGACCGTCCCTCCATTTACGGTCTCCAATTCAACTATAACACATGTCAAAGTAAACACTGTTACAAACATGCGCGTATTTTTTATAAAATATGTTACATAATTGCTTTAACTGAAACCAACATTCCGCCAAATGAGTGAAAAAAACGCCGCTAGTTTAATAAGGCAAGATTCGAACCTTAAACTCTTTCGGCCGCGGCCGTCTGGCTCTACACGAAACAAACGCTATAGCCAACACAGCGCAGGGTAAATTTTAGTGCGCGAAACTATATATTTTGTTGACATAATACATAACATTTACACAAAGAAAATTAGTCACTTAAACTGTAAGCCGAAATTAGAGGAAGTGCACCCGCATTTTGCAAGGAGGGAGAATGGAAAATCTATTAGAAAAAACTTTCAACATAAATTACTATGTAATATTAAATACAACTTTAAATATCGTTTAATTTTAGAGAATATATTTTGTTGACATAATAAATACTGTAACCCTGAATTAGAGGAAGTGCACTCGCATTTTTCAATGAGGTAGAATGGAAAATCTATTAGAAAAAACCTCCCACATAAATTCCTAGACCACCTAAACAATATATAATTTTCCTGCGTGAGGAAGTGGACCAGCATTTTGCAAGGAGGGAGAATGGAAAATCTATTAGAAAAAACTTTCAACATAAATTCCTATGTAATATTAAATACAACTTTAAATATTGTTTAATGTTAGAGAATATATTTGTTGACAATAATAAATACTGTAACCCTGAATTAGAGGAAGTGCACCCGCATTTTGCATAAAGGGAGAGTGGAAAATCTATTAGAAAAAACCTCCCACATAAATTCATAGACCACCTGAACAATATATAATTTTCCCGCATTCTCTTGTTCACTAAACGAACTAGTACAATTGACTTGAAATGAGCAGCTGACAAGAGGTTTCGAACTAGTACCGATATAACTATGTTTGCGTGAGCGAGAGAGAGCATGAGCGATACATATAGTATATTTTCAAACTAGTGGATACTTACATATCAGCCTGTCGATGGTGTCCAAATCTGTCCAGACAGAGGTGGACGCTGGCGATAGGGCGCAGGAGAGAGGATGCCTGGGACGGGCCTGAGTACGTCAGCGACGTCGTGCCTGGCACAGACCGTTGGGGCGCCTCCGGCTGGGTAGATGTCGGCACGCCTGTCGCTACGCTGCCCAGAAGGCCCTCATCTAGCCCATATGGATCCCAGTAGTCTGAAATTAAAAAATACATATTATTACCATATACAGAAAATAAAAAACACACTGGCAAGTCTATCATAGGCAGCTAATTACCCATGGACCAGTCACCATCCGCTCTACAAATCCCCTCATCTGTAAATTGCATCAACTGGTCCAGGTTAGTGGGATCCACAGGTTGCGCCGCCACGCCGAGCGTCATGGGCTCCTCATCTAACAAAGAAGAAGAGAATACCACTGTACAGACTGACATGATAATCAAATTAGAAACCATTAAAATATACTAAATGAATTAAACTTACTCAAATTTATCCCGTTTTCCAGAGCGTTAAAACTCATCTCGATCTTTATGTTATCCAATTACAAATTGAAATGACCGAATGTAATGATCGGGGTTCTATTTATACCCCAGTCGAACGATCTAGACTTGTCCCAACTTGTCTTGTCTGCCCGCCAGCCTGGCGCCAGGGTTGCGACATAACACGCAATAATTACGTCATTGGGAAAACCCCAAGGTTGTTGAGGTCAAGATCTATTCTTGTCTCGTGAGCCGTCAAGCTGACGCCAGGGAAAACCCCCGTTGCCCGGGGCAATGATCTCAATATCTATTCTTGTCTTGTCTGCCCGACATACTGGCGCCAGGGAAAAACCCTGTTGCCCCGGGCAATGACCTCGATATCTATTCCTGTCTTGTCGGGCCGACATATTGGCACCAGGGAAAACCAGATGCCCGAGGCAATGACCTCAATATCTATTCTTGTCTTGTCGGGCCGACATACTGGCGCCAGGGTTGGGACATAACACGCGATGATTACGTCATAGGAAAAAAATTCAGGTTGTCCGGTCCGAGAGCTGCGGGTGGAGGAACATTTCCAGGCATTTCGACAGACGCTACCAAACAACCAATTTTAGTAGACTTGTGACGGGGGATAGCGGCCCCTAACTGTGGATTCCGAGGCCCCTGATTGTGCATGTGTCAGCTAGAGTTGTGACATAACACGCAATGATTACGGCATAGGAAAAAACCCAGGTTGTCCGGTCCGAGAGCTGCGGGTGGAGGTACATTTCCAGGCATTTCGACAGACGCTACCAAACAACCAATTTTAGTAGACTTGTGACGGGGGTAGTGACCCCTAACTGTGGATTCCGAGGCCCCTGATTGTGCATAATTAGAGATGCTAGAGTTGCGACATAACACGCAATGATTACGTCATAGGAAATACCCAGCTTGCAGAGGTCACGATCTATTCTTGTCCCAACTTGTCTACCCGCCAACCTGGTGTGACACGAGCCCAAGGACCTCCTTAGAATACCGTCCCATGTTTAGTCATTATCATTTTTTCTGGCTGGACTATGACTCCCCCGACATCACGCGGTTTGCACAGGATCAAATAGTCATGTGAAAATAAAACATTGATATTTATTCAGGCCAAATATATATTTTTTTAGGCCTCTGTTGTTGGTTCCGCCCTAACAGAGTTCGTTATCTCAATGTTCTTTGGGGCGTGGAATATCAAAAGTTCAATTGAGGTAGAGATATATAAAAGACCCGATCTAGGAACGGACGGGTGGTCGTCGCCTTTTAGAGGGGTACTCATTGTTCGAGCGTGGTCTTTCCGTCCTGTCACCCTGCAACCTCACCAAGTTATCATATGTAAGTACCACACCACTAACTTTAATACATTGTTACCATTATTATGTAATTCTTTTTTTGTCTTGAATATACTGTAATACACATTGTTCCACTGACATCTTTTGACGCCCGCCTTGTCCCAACTCCCATCAGGATCGGATCCAACTAGTGTGGAACCCATGACATGCCTCGTGGATTAACCACGCTACCGTCTTCCGTACTAGTTGGACGCATACGCAAGGGTCGTATGACAAATGGTGGCAGCTGATGGGATCCTGTGGGATGTGATGGAATTTTGTGGGATTTGGACTCGGCAGGTGGGATAGATCTGTGGGACTTGGAGACATAAAGTTTGGAGTGCCAATACAGGGATGGTGGGTCAACAATACATCGAGGAACAGGAACGTGTGGTGGCTAGGAATTCACAATGAGGACCCGCAACTTGAAATTGATAGTTTAATTAACAGGAAACGGGGAATAAGACTTGACTGACTTCCAAACAGGACGAGACTAAGCAATCATTCCATACTCGGGCCCCGTCATAAGCTACCCTCAGGCCTATTAAAGTAACAATTTATGGATTAAGGGGGAGGCTGATAAGAAGCTAAATGCCACGAGTCAATAGGGCCACGTCCCCCGAACTGGTCATGGCCGACCCGGTAGTGGTTCCCTCCATTTTAGCACCTAGCCCCGAATTTGCTCAGTGGATGATTTACATTGAACCTTTTGGTGATGAGGTAGGGCAGAATATCAGTACTTACCTTGAGTCGATCGAACAGGTGGGTCAGCTAGGTAAATGGTCGAATGAAGATAAAATAAGGGTCGCCAAATTTAGATTAAAGGGAGAAGCTTTAAACTATGTGCATACCAACGAAAGAATAAAAGCCATCCAAGAATGGGAAGAGTTCCGAACCGCTCTCAGGGATGCTTTTAGGCGGATCGAGCCAAAGATTCATGCTGTTTACCGACTGTCCAATTGTACCCAGAAGCACGGCGAGACCATTAGAGATTACGCAACCCGACTGAGACTTGTGGGCAGAGGTACCGTTGAACTGGACCCCGAGAACCCCGAGGAAAATAGAGTCAGGACTAAGGTACTAGAGGAGAGTTTACTTGCTCAGTTCCTAAAGGGGATGAGAACTTCACTACAAAGATTTGTGTTATCTAAGGCCCCCACCAATTTTGAGGAAGCTATTAATATGGCAGAGGCGGAAGAAAGAAATGAGCTCATGGTTGGGAAGACCTCCCAAACCATGGCTTTGGGCCACGAACCCCAGCAGCCTGCCTCGCTCCAGTTTAAACGAAATAAGATAAGGATGAACGATAAGTGTTATACTTGTAACAAAACAGGCCATTTTGCACGTGAATGTAGGCAACCAGTGCGAAACCGTAGGAACCACCCACCCCTGAGAACGTGTTTTAGATGCAACAAGACCGGTCACGTGCAAACACAGTGCAAGGTCCCAGTCTGCTACAACTGTAACCGAGTAGGTCACAGAAGCACGGAATGTCGCGCAGGACAATTTAGGCACCTGCCTTTAAACGCGCCCCGCCCCCCTTTCGTTCCCCAGGCAAGGGAGGCAAGTTCCTCGCAAGAAAGCCGTTAGTCCATAGTTTGCAGTTGGGTCCTAGCATAAACATAAAATGTTCTGTTGGGAACAAGCCTTGTAGGATGTTTATTGATTCAGGCTCAACCGTGACGCTTGTTAAGAGGAGTTTTGTACATGGGGTAAAAACTAGATTAGAACCAGCTCCAAATAACTTTAGATTATTTACAGTTACTGGAGATGAGCTGATGATTGAGGGAATGGCATGGATAACTTTCAATATTTTGAACTATCACTACCCCTTTTATTGTGCCGTGTGTGGTGATAATGCTGCTTTTGACACAGAGGTGCTAATAGGGAGCGATTTTATGGTCAAATATGGTGTTGATGTGTGTGTGAGTCAGAAACTTATTAGAGTTGGAGATATTGAGGTCCCCTATGCAGAGAGGTCTAGAGGACCGGCGTTGGGAATAGTAATAGGAGAAAAGTATAGATTGGGAGATGCCAGCTCCCGAGCTCGAAATGGCGGCCCCTCTCAGAGAAATCCGTTGGCACATGAGCCCCTGTTGGGTGTAAATGGGACTGATCACCCCCTTTCTGCCCAACAAATGAGACGCAGTGAGTCAACTGGAAAACTGAGACAAAGAGATAGCAATGTTCGTACTGCAGACGAATTTTGTCCTTCTCCTGCGCCCCAGATTAAAGATGCTCGAGACAAGGGTGGACGCACCCGGGATACACCAGCCCAATTAAACGATATTCTCCTTTGCACCAGGAAGGCTATGACTATTCAGCCCCAAACGATTAGTTTTGGTTTTGTAGGACTAGGTGACGCGGAGCTCAGTACTGGCCAAGGCCTGCTAGAACCGGTCGACCTACCATTCCCAGATGTTGAGATTAGCAGTGCTGTATTTGATTTAACTCGAGATAAGTGTGTTCCCGTGCAGATTGTTAATAGGAGCAATGAACAAATTAAGTTGTCCCGAGGGATTGCCCTGGGAAAAATAGAGTCTGTATATAAGTTCCGAGAGTCGCCCCTCCCCGCTGAAGATGAAGATAAATTGGTTGGGCTAGCACTAGACTACCCCCTTATTAAGGAGACCCAGAGTGGATTGGTAAGGCAGGTTAACGCTGGTTCGAGGGAACCAAGCACAAAGGAATCACCTAGAGGAGTAGAGGAGGACATGATAACTAGCCCTATAGATGTAAAAGAGGAGATGACTTATTTCGATTTTGTAGAAAATGCTTGTGAGAGATCAGAACTAGCAAGTTTATTATCCCTTGATCACCTAGGCCCAGAGGAACGCGCTCAGTTAGTACGACTCATAGATTCATATCATGATGTTTTCTTAACCAAGGGTCGAAGATTAGGTTGCACTGATAAGGTGGAGCACTATATTGACACGGGTGATGCGCGCCCTATTTACAGACCCCCTTATCGCGTTCCTCACAGTCAAAGACCCGTACTCCAGGAACAAATCAATATAATGTTATCTGAGGACGTGATTGAACCTTCAAATTCCCCGTGGTCGGCTCCTTTAATTTTGGTGGCGCAAAGAAAGACCGACGGTGCTATTAAGTATAGGCCTTGTGTTGACTATAGGGCCTTGAATTCCGTAACCAAAAGAGACGTTTTTCCCTTGCCTAATATTCATGAAACCTTCGATATGTTAGGTGGGTCCCAATATTTTAGTATTATTGATATAGCTAGTGGATATTGGAATGTACCCGTTGCCCTTAAGGATAGGGAAAAAACAGCCTTCTCAACACCAGACCATCATTATCAGTTTCGAAGATTAGCGTTTGGGCTCGTCAACGCGCCTAGTACATTTTGCAGGCTCATGACTAATACTTTGACTGGCTTGATAGGAAAAATTTGTTTCTGTTATTTAGATGACGTAATAATATTTTCACAAACCAAGAGTGAGCACCTTCAGCGTTTAGAACGGGTATTAGAAAGGCTAAGGGAAGCCAAACTGACTATTAGGCCCGATAAGTGTAGATTTCTGTTACAAAAGGTGAGATATTTAGGATATGTTGTCACACCAGCGGGGATCGAACCTGACGATTCCAAGGTTGAAGCAATAAAGAAGTACCCCCGTCCAAGAACTGCGAAGGAAATACGTCAGTTCCTAGGACTAGTAGGATTTTACCGGCGCTTCATCCCAAATTATTCTAAGCTGGCTAAGCCACTTACTTCCTTAACGAAGAACGAAGCAAAATTTGTTTGGAAGGACGAGGAAGAAAACTCTTTTGAAACCTTGAGACAGAGTCTTTGTTCAAAACCGGTTCTGAGATACCCTGACTTTAATGAACCCTTTATTGTCACGTGTGACAGTTCAGGGACCGCCATAGGTGGCGTGTTGTCACAGAAAGTTCAAGGCAAGGAACACCCTATATATTTTTTTTCGCGCCAGTTGAACAAAGCGGAGATAAATTACTCCACTACTGAACGGGAGTGTTTGGCCGTTGTGTTTGCTATCAAGAAACTGAGATGTTATCTGTATGGTCGAAAGTTCAAGATTGTGACCGACCACCGGCCTTTAAGGTGGCTCTTATCTCTGAGGGACCCTAGTTCACGCCTCGCTCGGTGGGCTTTGTTGCTTTCGGAACACGACTTTGAGATTGAGCACTCTCCAGGTCGATCTATAAGTCAAGCCGATGCGCTTTCCAGAATACCTGTTCACTCCTTGACCCTGGCTACGAACCTGTCTGGGATCGAGCACACATACGAGAAGAACAGCGCAAGGACCCTAAACTAACAAATGTCATACGTGTAGCTGAACAGGGAAATAACGGAGGTGACTTTTACTTAGATCAGGAAGGTCTTCTTTACAAACAAAGGAAACCAAATGAGCGAAGAGACCGCCTTGTAGTCCCTGCCTCCATGACTTTTAAGGTTATGAGTACATATCACGATCTCCCCTTTTCAGGCCATCAGGGCGTTGCAAGGACCTATGATCTTGTTCGATCTATGTTCCATTGGGATTGCATGTACAGGGACATAAAACGGTTCTGTCAGGTGTGTGAATCTTGTAATCTAAGAAAAAATCCACCTAATTTGAAACCGGCCCCCTTACAAAGATTTCAAGGCGTTAACGTCCCTTTCAGCGGGTCAGCATGGATGTGGTAGGCCCCTTAACCCCCACAACAAAAGGAAACCGGTACATACTTACCTTTCAGGATGCCTTCAGTAAGTATCCCGAAGCAATTTGTTTACCTGATCAAAAGGCTGAAACTATAGCTAGGGCTTTTGTGACTGAAATCGTTGCTAGGCACGGGTTCCCCGACAATTACTCACAGATCAGGGAGCAATTTCACGTCCAAATTAATGAAAGAAGTTTGTTCACTTTTAGGGATACGTAAATTACAGACCACCCCTTATCACCCAGCGTGCAATGGATTAGTGGAGAGAAGTCATCAAACTTTTATAGGCATGATATCACATTTTGTTGCTGCTGACCAGAAAGACTGGGATGATTTTGTCCCCTTTGCGTTGCTCGCCTATAGGAGTACTCCACACAGTGCTACAGGAGAGAGTCCCTTTTTCCTTGTACATGGTCGAGACATTGAGTTACCCTTTGAAGATATTGTGGCCCCTCTGAAAATTGATTACTCATTAGGTGAGAGTTATGCAACTGAGGTGAGACTCAGACTACAGGCCGCTTTCAAGAAAGCACAGGAACAGTTAGCCAAGTCCGCTGACCAAAGAGAAGTGCAATTCAATAAAAGGTCTCGGGAAGTTAGGATACAATTAGGAGATAAAGTTTACCTCCGCAACCATGTTGTCCCGAGAGGGTTAAATAAGAAGTTTGTCGCCAAGTGGACTGGACCATATAGAGTAGTTGAGCAACTTGGTCCCGTTACATTCAATATTAGGGAGATATATGGAAAAAGGACACAGATTGTTCATGCGAATAGACTAAAAGTCCAGCGAGGTCATGACGTAGCTCGGACAGGGCAGTATGATGCCGACCCTGCAGCCACGATAGATCCTCAGGCACAGGGCAGAACCCCTTCTAATATTGCTGACTCAGTCCCTGACCATTGGTACCCCGACTTTCAATCAGAACCCCGACCACCACCCCCCCAAGTGCGACAAGTAGAAGACCAAGGAACCCCTTCTATGAATCCAGAGCCGCCAACCCCCCCTCCCCGGTATGCTTTGAGAAGCCGAGGACCAGTCCAGAACATTCCTTGGGTTTTGTCTGATAGAGAGATGAGACAGAAACCTCCTGTCTAATACAGAAAGAAGCTTGAGTTAAGGAATAGGCTGACGATGTGAATATTATTGCCCAGAACCATGGAGCCCCATGTTAGCTGCGCTATTTAGTGTTACAGAACCGTGATCATGGAGACATGGCTGCGCAAGATCTTGATTGTCGGCGTTTCCTGTTTCTTCACTGCATCAACCCAGGAACCAACTTTGGACAAAGGGATCGTTTTCGTCGGCAAGGGTAATGTACTCCTCACCAGTGATTTTTGGCATTTGGTAATGGACCTAGATATAGGGTACTATGAGAACACCGTCGCCACATTTGCTGGGTACTTATCTAACGTGGAGATGTCAAGTAAGGACCCTAGTAATGATCCGGATAGATGGGTCCACAGCATTATAGGGAGAGAATTGGATGTGTTGACTAGGGAAACTCAGAAGACCCTGACGTTGGTTAAAGGACTTCGCAGGACACTCCAATCTCCTAACAGGTCCACCCGAGGTTTAGTTAATGTAGGCGGAACCATTTTGAAGTATCTTTTTGGAACGTTAGAAAGCAAGGATCTAAGGACAATCAATCGAAAATTGCATAGGTTGGAAGGACAAAATGAGGGAGAATTCTAGGGTCAGTCACGGAGACCTTTTCAGCAACCACCCCCGCTTCCCCGACCTATACGTCATCTGAGAGTCAATGTGACGTATGAATAAACCTGATGGTTGCCCCGTCCTAATAATTGTTACGGTTTCATTGCACATTTCATCATTTGTGTCCAAATAATTTTGTGAAAATGTTGATCACAGAAGGTCCTGGAATTCTTTGCGGTGTCATCACTAACGGAAATAAAGAAGGCCGCCCGAGCGCTCCATGATGGAAATGAGGATCAACCCCGGAGCTCCAAGATCGAAAGGGATCAGGTTTGACACCCCTCACGATGACTTGTGACCCAGGTAACTCTGTATTGTTCCCTACTTTAATTACTGATTAATTGTCAACTAGCCGTCTAGTTAGCCAAGGATATAATGTTGTTCTCCTTACTAATAAACAGTTCTTTACTTTAAATTGATTAAGAGGGAGGCTAACCAGACACACCCCGTTGTTTAAATGGATGACGAAACGCTTCATACATTTCTGTATGTTTCTTATTGGGCTAAGAGATGTGTATCTTGAGCCAATAGCAGGTTCTTATATTCAGACCAAGGTTACATTGTAAGAATAATTTCAGATATTGTATAGACTAAATGTGGTGGAAGGATTAAGGCCGAACGCTAAACGAGCAACCCCAACTTATAGCTGAAGAAAATAAGAGTAAATTAATCATGTAACTATGAAGGAGTTGTAACGTAATTAAAGTAATGAATATCATCAGTGTATATATATATGTATATGTAAACCAAGATGTATCTAGCTTTGTGTGGAAACTGAAGCAGAAATGATAAATTGTTTTATTATCCTTATTATTAATAACCAATGTGAGTATGATAACATATGATGTAGAGGTTGATTGCTATCCACGTATAAAGGTGTAGATCGTATGATCATTAGTGTAATAAACTTAAGGTTGCAACCTAGAATAAATACAATCTTACTGTTGTGTTAACGATATATTGTAAATAAAGAAATATTATGTTGTTGTTGTTGAAACTGACATCTGCCCGATACGATTGTAGTCTCAACAATCCAGAAAGGAGTTTGTTCTTGCTCCATTCAGTCTCTGCAAATGTTTGAGTTTGGACGGCTGTGCTGTTTTGTTGAGCAAGGCCTTGTGGGCAGGTCATCGGGTCAACGCAAAACGTGTTGTTGTCATGTAATAGACAGGTGTTCTGTATAAAATGCTAGAGATGTTAGGAAAAAAAAAAAAAAAAAAAAAAAAAAAAAAAAAAAAAAAAAAAAAAAACACTTGTTATATATACATATTAAGTTTGTAAGCCCCCCCCCCCTTTTCTTCAGGCGTGCACTCACTCCTGAAACCATGGACGGTAAATTGAAACCGAAGTTAGTATTGTTTCAATTTTATTTATAGAGATAGACCAGCACCTGGATGAGAGTCACGCGACCAGCCTGCACCAGTCTGGGGAGAGCCGAACCTGACCTGTCATTGATGGAATGGCGCACCCCATAACCTTGCTGAGGTGACCCGATTTTGAGAAGGACGTAACCCTGGAGGAATAGTCAATGGGACAAATGATTGTAGACCCATCTATACTAAGGGTCATGCTGTAAGAAGATCGCACGACCAATATTTCGTCGCCAGATTTCCGAACGGTGTCCCCACGGTTTGACCGCCCAATGTGTCGGTTTGGGAGTGTGACTGTATAAATGATATTGGCCTCTCCATGAACTGTGTTGCAGTGAGCTAGGTACGCGCGCAAAACTTTTATGCTTGTCTCCATCCGGGTATTTCAATCTCTATATAATCAAAAGGACCGCATCAGTGTGTAATGAACTAAAGATCTTGAATGACATTGTTGTTAGTAGGATTTGTACCAGGAACTAGGAGTGCTATTGAGTTTTAAAAGACAACATGTGTACATTGTGAAAAAAAAAGAAAAAAATTGATCAAATTGTGTAAAGAACACCTGAATTTATAATCTATATTAGTACTACTAGAATAGGTAGTGACATCACGTGACCTTTCCCTGAGAGGAGATTTCTTTCAATATTGTATGGATTTTTTGATCTTTGCTTTAAATTTCCTGGATAAAATTGTCTGTAAACTTAGTTCTCCAAATTAATTCATGTCTTTGAGAGCAATCTCCTGGGTAGTTAGTTTGTGAGTGATGATGATTGTCTTGTGTATAGAATTATGATTTGTGATGCAATGTTAACTCCCAAAAGATATTCTTGTTTTCTTAGCTAGGAAACGCAACTTTTATATTGTTATCAAAATGTTGTGCCAACAATGATATAGCGCATTTACTCAACAAGACCAGATAACAGTAAAATTATATATGATTTCTGGATATTACTTGTTCTCAGAAATTTAATGTTGTAGAATTTATACTATTATATGAAATATTGTGAGTCTGTTTGAACAAATTCTGAAAGTTACGGATGAATTAGTTAAATCGCATTTTATTACGGTCCAGTAAAGATTAAAAGGCAGTGCTCTAATTTGTTATCATGAACCACTGATTTAATACATCGGACTTGAGTGATATCAACCCACCGGATATCATATATGTTGTTCCCTTGTATAAAATCTTGGGCTGACTAACCTTGTTCATGTATAATGTAAACAGACAAACTATATTGACAGTGATGACCTGTTCAAATATTAGATAAGATACATTTACTATGAGTATGCTACTGCTTATACAAGGACCCGTAAATAAGCTGATAGCTGGTGTTTCAAGACCAAAAGACTGTTGTATTAATTAAAAAAAAAAAAAAAAAAAAAATCTGCTTCTCTTTTATGTAACAATTAGAAGAATTATATTAATGTACTCCTTGTAATTTCACTTAATTCTAACCTAGAAGTTTTGTGTTGATTAAATGTTATTTCATGATGTTGTAACATGTGGAAACTGTTTGGTTCTCTTAAAATGTAAGTGGTGTTGTACGCTCAATGTAATTCCATCATAGTGTTAACAATTGCTTATTTCCATGTCTAACGAATCGCAACTTTTGAAAAAAGTTCTATCGAGATAGAAACTTTTTCAAAAAGAAGGGTGCATTGTGACACGAGCCCAAGGACCTCCTTAGAATACCGTCCCATGTTTAGTCATTATCATTTTTTTCTGGCTGGACTATGACTCCCCCGACATCACGCGGTTTGCACAGGATCAAATAGTCATGTGAAAATAAAACATTGATATTTATTCAGGCCAAATATATATTTTTTTAGGCCTCTGTTGTTGGTTCCGCCCTAACAGAGTTCGTTATCTCAATGTTCTTTGGGGCGTGGAATATCAAAAGTTCAATTGAGGTAGAGATATATAAAAGACCCGATCTAGGAACGGACGGGTGGTCGTCGCCTTTTAGAGGGGTACTCATTGTTCGAGCGTGGTCTTTCCGTCCTGTCACCCTGCAACCTCACCAAGTTATCATATGTAAGTACCACACCACTAACTTTAATACATTGTTACCATTATTATGTAATTCTTTTTTTGTCTTGAATATACTGTAATACACATTGTTCCACTGACATCTTTTGACGCCCGCCTTGTCCCAACTCCCATCAGGATCGGATCCAACTAGTGTGGAACCCATGACATGCCTCGTGGATTAACCACGCTACCGTCTTCCGTACTAGTTGGACGCATACGCAAGGGTCGTATGACACTGGCGCCAGGGTTGCGATGATTACGTCATTGGGAAAACCCAAGGTTATCGAGGTCACTTGTCGCCCCGGCAGTCTGGCCTCAGGGTGGCGAAGGAGGAGGGGGGGTCTCTGGAACAAATTACCACACTCTACCACAAAGCACCATAGCGCAAGGTTCATGCTGCTTGTTCCGGGACAGAGCCTTGTGACAGAAGAGCCGATGTTCATTCTAGGCTTGTCAGCCATAGCGCAAGCTTCGTGCCGAGCCCTCCGTCAAACTGACGCCAGGGAAAACCCCCGTTGCCCGGGGCAATGACCTCAATATCTATTCTTGTCTTGTCTGCCCGACATACTGGCGCCAGGGAAAAACCCCGTTTCCTGGGGCAATGACCTCAATATCTATTAACAATCATCAAGAACCAACATGTCCAGGGTTGATAGTCGAGGGGGAGGGGGGAGGCGGATGTGGAAAGCAGGTCAAAATTGGTGGGGAAGGAGGATATTTATAGCAACCAATCAGAGGAAAGTAGGTCACTCAAACAGGATGTGAGTGTTTTGACCCGTTGGCGGAAGAGAGGTTCCCATACGCCATACTAGCTACTATAGTGTGATACGTGAAGCTAAGACTGTTACTGGAAAATATCTGGAAAAAACGAAAGTTTTGCAATCCAATTCCTATCATCGAAATAAATGGCCAAACTGTATTTTGTATCACCTAAAAAAAATTTCACTTCCGTTTTTAATTCTAATAAACGATCCAGAATTTGTCCTCATCACAACCATCTAATTTCTGTGTGAAGTAGTAGTAGTGATGCATGGCCGGCACCAACTTTTTCACAAAGAGCAGAAAATAGTCTAGAATTAAGAGCATTTGATTTTACATTTCAGAAACCGTCATTTCATTCTGAACTCATTTTCTTAGAGCTAAAATTTGAATTCAAAATAATTTACTCCAACAATATGCAAATCATGTATTTTATAATTTTTTAAGTGCCCCCCCCCCCCTAAAAACTCTCGCGGCCCCCCGGTTAAGAATCGCTGGTTTCGATGATTCTCTGGGAAATAAGTTAATTATTATTATTATTATTATTATTATTATTAGCACCGCGTCTTACTACCCGTTCGGGCTATACGCACTTACGCTAATGTGTAATGGTAGGGTGATTGTGAGATGAAATGAGGGACCTACAGTTTAACGTGGAATCCGAACCATGGTGGAGGCCTGGCATTCCCCACATTCACAAGATGTCTTGTCAAAGGTGAAGGAAGGGTTTGGCAATCAGATAAATCTATGCTGGGACCGAGGATGGATAGAACCCCGGCCGCCAGCACAGAAGTCCGACACCCTACCCCTAGACCACCAGGTCACCAAATAAGTTAATTTACCCGACTTAAGTGTGAGTGAAGCCGCGAGCTAACTCTAGTTCGTCATAAACTATATATATACATATAGAGGGCCTATTTATATCAAGGCCTCTGATAGGGAGGGCGCACAATGTAGTGAAATATACTACAATGCTGTCAATTGTTGACCCTTATTTTTATGAATTTGGCACAAACTTTCGACAATGTCCTCGTTTTGAAAAAGGCATATTTAATTTCTGGTTGTGTTCCACAATTCTGGTGCCAAACTTTACACAAATTACAATTTGGATGCAACTCTCAAAACTATAGTTTAATCATCTACTCCCTCTTCTATATGCCTTCAGCAACTCTTCAGCCCATACGATGGTTGGTCCAAATTGATGTTTATCGCGATAATGACTCCACCAGACATTGGATAACATATTCCGCCTCATCGGTGGAAAAGGTAGCCGAAATCTTCCAATTTGATTGTATGTGAAATGTGTAATCGTGAGTGTTGTTTATATTAGCATAATGCCTTTTATCCTGAGGCCGTTATCCACTAGAAACGGACCATGTTCTTTCTACCAGTAGAAATGATGGCACATTTCTCTCCTGGACTCAGTCCCTGATTTCGACAAATCTCAACGCCTCTCATATTCTAGGGCAATTGTACGGTTTGAATCTTAGTTCTTAAATTCAAACACTAGATAATGTATATGTTTGTTATCCTCAGTAAAAATGTGTAATGTTTATATACTTAGATATGATCTATTATATTTAGATTTTGAAACTGAAATTATGTCTAGTCCCACTTTTACTTCCTCTCAATCCCTCGGAGAGAGAAGTATTGTGATCGTCAAATAAATTGGACTCGAGATGTTGATAAATGTCGACGTTTCATGACTCCCTGAAACTGAAAAAGTTGCTTTCGCGATGTCATCTGTATGTCTGTCTTTCTCTCTATATTTCGGACTAGAGCCGAATCAATTTTATCAATCGGGCTAAAAATTGTCACCTAGGGTTTTCATCAGGTCCCCCGAGGGGGTAGTTTACTAAAGGGAAAAAAGAGACAATAATATATTTTCTCAAAATCCGCTCAAACGATTTTGATCAAACTTTGTGTCTAGTCATTGTTTAACACTAAAAACAAAATGGCAGTTCTCATTTTACCTTAAAAGTGGCTTTGAAGGTACTTTACAGAAGCGTACATTTTCAGTTTTGATCATATTTTCGCAACTAAGTTAAATGAAATACGAAATAACTTATCATTGAAAAGTTGTTGTACTAGTAAAAATTAAAATCTTTTATTTGGAATATATTTTAATAATACCAATAGTTTCTGAGATACAAGCAAATATAGGTTATAATTTTCATTGATATTTAAAAAATGAAATTGATTGTTATGTTCTTTGGTGGACAGAGATGCTCCTCTTTTCTCTGTGTTTCTGTAACAGTGCCTATTATTTATTTATACTCTTTGGTTGGAATATGATTCTATCTTTTTTATCTAATGTTTCTGCAACACTGTATATTATTCAGTTACCTTAAAGTAGACTTTCCTCAGAAAAACAAACATATCATTTTTCTTATAACAATAAATAAACATTCTTCATATAGAAATGTTAACAAAACTGTTCAAATCATTATTGAAAAATTTCAAAAATAAAAGTTATTTGTTAACTATCCTCAAATTATTTATTTTAGTAAACATAAATCAGTCATAAGTAAAATTAAATCATTTAAAAAAATATATTTAAAATTATTTATATTAAAAAAATTGACAGATTATGAATCAAATCATTAAAGATATTTTGAAAATATTTCAAATTAAAAAATCAGTAAGCTACCCTTAAACGAATGTTTTCTCTAAAAAAAAATATGGTATACTCTTATTTCTGGTCAAACACACCCCGGATATTCATTTTAGCAACATATTTAAAGCCTTTTTCGAAAAAGTTGAAATTATTAAATATCACTAATCTATAAACTATTCTTAATTAAAGGACTGGAGTATGGATAAAAGTTTTGAGGTAGTGCCTTATATAATCTAAACATCAAGTTTGAATCAAATCCATCCAACCTTTTCTTATCTAGACCCAAAGGAGAGACAGATAGACGGACAAACAAACAGACAAACAAGTTTGTAGAATTCACTTTTATGGCTTAGGGTTCACATAAACCGTAAATATCCATCAATAATCTTGAGGTCATTAACGACTACAATACATTCTCTTTATATGATTATATCAATAATTAATTGACTTTCATTCTAAAGGGGTGAACTTACTTTCTATACTATAAATAATATCCAGCGAAAGCCCTCAGTCAAAACTCCGTTTGTAAAATGTATATCCACGTGATAGCTCTTATCCCTCTCTCACACAACCATATTGGTTCTATTACAACCGTCAACCATTATATAGTGGCGATTATTATTACATACATCAAAACCGGCTAAAAAATATTTTATTATTATTCTCCAGAAAAAATAGAATTACCTGATCAAAGCTGAGCAGTACAGTTAATCATACGACAAAACTGTACTTAAGACAGGAGATAGCATTATATATAATTCATTGTAACTTTTACTGGGTATTATATTTCAAATATCTCTAGTCTCGAACCATTGCTGAATCTACGCCCTGGAAATACAAAATGGGGACGGTTAGTAACTTGAAAATTAACTCTTTAATTGAACAGTAAATATTCACTAGCTAAATAAAAGCAAACTACACATTACTCTTCGTGAAGATAATGTCACTCAGATGAGCTTCATCGGACGTCAGACAAATCTCGGTACGTTGTCAATCATCTTCCTCGCCATAAATCGTCTCAATTCATACTAAACTAATATATGGTGTCGTATTATATCTAAAATAAATCAATGGAAACTCTCCAAAACTTATTAAAACATGGATTTTAAACCGTGTTAACTAATATCAACCAGTTAAAATATTGTTTCATTCAAAATACATAGCTTAGTTGGCTGACCAAAGAAAGACCTTGAATTAAAACAAAACTTCTCTAGTATTATAGATTCTCAAATTTTCATGGTATTGATGTAAAACAATCAATAAATGGCTCTCAATCATAATATACGATATTTACTTTCCAAGAATTGAACGAATCTTTGTATTAAACCATAACTTAATATAGTTTGAGAACATATTTAAATGATCCAAAATAATATAATTCTATAAAACTAATCAAATTTATCAGTTGACCAAAAATAATGATAATCTATATTGTATTTTATTATCTTTAATAAAACTTGCCAAAAACTGCATCCTGGCCATTAATGTGTTTGGAATAACAAGAAATTCCGCTCACAAGCTATAGGCCTATATTTCTTAAAACTCTAACAAGGTGTTAGGTGGAAGGTAGCCTATGCAAATAGTAAAATAATTATTCTAAATCTACTTTATATTTTGTATGTTTGTTTGTTGCTAGTAAATTCAAAAAAGTACTCATCGGATCGAGATGGTACTTGTCTTGTACTCCTTATTTTTCAAAATAAAGAGTAAGTTGTATACCCTCATACTACCTCATCACTGAGCTAAGCATTGTCGAGAAAACTGACTGTTCTTTTGATTACATTGGCGTTTTAAATGTGTTAACATTTCAAATATATTATAAACTTTTAATGTGTAAATCTTCTTTGTAAGTCTCCTTGGCAAAGAGAGGTTTGTAAATATACACATCTATTATAAATCTCCTTAGCAACGAGTTTTTTTGGGATGGATACAATCATTCTAATAAATCTAAAGAGAAACTAAATTTGTGTTGGTTGTTTTGTATTCACGTTAGTAGGTTAATCGTGTTTCTTTAACATAGGCAACCTTCAACATTTGTTTTTACATTTACATAAATAAATATTCAGACAAATTGAGGAATTATAATCCCAATAACTGGCAGCTTAAACTCCCGAGTAGACAAGGAAATAATAAAACAAAATCTTGTGTACATTTGTGTGATAACAAGGTCACTTCAAGACCAAGAAACTTTGCAAAGGTCCTTAGTGAAGCCTAAAGGTGTGAGCCTCAAGAGATTATTTTATATAGGTCCTATTATATATAGGCCTACATATATATTGTAAGAATTTTAATCCTGTTAATTTATATTTTTATTTAGCTATAATTTTTATTCTTAGGTGAATATTTATTTTTGTTTCATACTACTTATAATTAAGGTTAGTTAATTGCCTTCTGACGAAGGAATCACCCATAATGGCCGAACTATGCTTGGAGAAAAGAAGAAGCGAGGTTTTGTTTTGTTTTGGGAGCTTTGGTATTTTTGGTGGGTATTGTTGAAAAAATTATTAAAAGAAGAAAAAAAAGACGTAAAACCGCTAGTGGGATGCTAGTGAAAGCAAAATTACAAGAAAATATTTCTCGTAAAAGAAGATTTAGTAAGGATACTATCACAAGAATAACGTTACTAACCAAAGGATTGGTAGTAAATAATATCGAAGCAGACCACGGCCAAAACACGTGAGTGATTCTGATACTGTAACTGTCTACAAACTGAAGCCACCAACAGACTATATGATAATATATTCGTAAATAAATTAACTCAAGAAAGTAACTTTATTCATTGACCTGTATAATTACTTCGACAGAGGCAATGACTTTATTTAATAGTTATTATTCTTACTAACCCTGACTGATCTCATTGTGTAAATAGACTGTAATTTATAGATTTAAGAAGTTCTAATTGTATAGTAAGTAAGTTTTAGTCTTATAAGTCAGCTGAATCAATAAGGGTACATTTTTGCCCATCATGATTCAGAGGTCCCGAGAGAGAGTCCCGTGCTAAATTAATTTGGAATATTAAATTTCATTTTTTTGTTTAAATTTTATACTCTGAAACATCGTAGCTAAGAAGTTTGTCTGAGCAAACCTAAAATTCATTTATTCTTAATCTCATGTATTTTTTTTATTTGTTAACTACATTGGACTTGAAATTAATAAATATATAAATGCTTTATATGATTAAATATATATCTAATTCTCCACTTTCCTATGTAAGCACCCATCCCCATTATTGTTAAGTGGCATAAAAAATTAAAAATAGTAAAAAAATAATATAGAATTTTTACAATATGTGACATTGTTTTATATATAATACACTTTTAGCTGTATTAAGACCCTAGCGCAGACTGCGACGTCACCCACCCACGGTTGCAGCAAGTAGAGACAGAAGGCTACTTTGCCCTATGCCATGCCTTTTGCCAACAAGACATGGAGTAGTGTCAGCGGATGAAACGTCACTCAAGGAACTGCTGCATTTCGTCAATGACAACTCTTTTGATGTTAAAGACCTTATGTATATGGACTATGTGAGGAAGTAAACGCTACCCTACATCAGTTTCTTATTATTTAATAATATTCATTTTTAAATATTTAGTTGAATAGCCAACCAGCCAAGATGACCGTAAGATTTCAACGGTTTTTAAGTTTAGTTTAATTCAAGGACATATAGACATTATAATACTACCTTCCAGAACCTGTAAATGCAATCTTAACTAATATAATGTTCACTTACTCATGCCATACATTATAATACCTTCGAATAGACGCGTTGTTTATTTACACCGATCATTATTATTTTATACTATTTCTCTTTCATTTATTCAGTTTCAAAGAACCAAACTAATCTGCAAGCAAAGGAGTTGAAACAATTATTTTGGATGATGATGATGAAGGATTTTCTTTTCTTTTTAGCGTTTTTTGTACTAAGATGCCAAGCTACGTATCTCAATAAATTACCAATTATCCATAGATAAACTAAAATGTGGCCTAAGTGGCAAAGACTGATATCAAGATTTAAGCCAGTTTTCAATGTTTCACTGAAAGTGTGGGTGAAAGAAATTATTGAATATTTTCCGAATTTATCAAAGTTTCTACAAGCAGCTATCGAGGATATTTTCATTGGTTTTGAATGACCCAGTTTACCATCCAAGCTATATCCCACACAAATATTAACCATCCATGACCAACAACTTTCTTAAATTATCCAGCAAGAACTAAAATAAAATTAACCAAATTTATTTTATCTGATATTTTTTTCCGAAATGTATTATAAAAATTATTTAAATTTTTTGACACCATTGTTATCATTTGAAACTATTTTAAACATTCTAAGAAAGTGTTTTCAACATTGTTATAGGAAATGAAGTTTCATTAAAATAAATCATTATAATTAGTTAACTTAATATAAATGTTTTCTTTGTATGACAGTTTATTCTTATAAATACAGGAGGCAAAACATATTTTTTTATGTTATATGTCGCTACCCAGTCCCACCCCGTGCACAAATCTGTCAGAATGGCTTAGTGAGCCGGGGTTGAATAGTGACAAATAATTGTTGGGTTCATTAATGGTCATTTATTGGATATTTAATGGATATTAAATAGAATGTACAGATTTGATGTCACCATATGCAGCACTGACAATGTTCGGGCTGTACGCTAATGTAGTAATTATCTTAGGGTTTTAAAAATTAGTCATACCAGACTATATAGGAAGTTTACCCGCATTTGACAGTGAAAGATGGTTCCAGCACTAAGAGAGATTGAAGAGGACCAGGACGAGAGTGAATGTAGTGTCTCGACAGTGAAAGATGGGTCTAGCACTAAGAGAGATTGAAGAGGACCAGGACGAGAGTGAATGAAGTGTCCCGACAGTGAAAGATGGTTCTAGCAGTGAACTAAGAGAGATTGAAGAGGACCAGGACGAGAGTGAATGTAGTGTCTCAACAGTGAAAGATGGGTCTAGCACTAAGAGAGATTGAAGAGGACCAGGACGAGAGTGAATGTAGTGTCTCGACAGTGAAAGATGGGTCTAGCACTAAGAGAGATTGAAGAGGACCAGGACGAGAGTGAATGAAGTGTCCCGACAGTGAAAGATGGTTCTAGCAGTGAACTAAGAGAGATTGAAGAGGACCAGGACGAGAGTGAATGTAGTATCTCGACAGTGAAAGATGGGTCTAGCACTAAGAGAGATTGAAGAGGACCAGGACGAGAGTGAATGTAGTGTCTCGACAGTGAAAGATGGGTCTAGCACTAAGAGAGATTGAAGAGGACCAGGACGAGAGTGAATGAAGTGTCTCGACAGTGAAAGATGGGTCTAGCACTAAGAGAGATTGAAGAGGACCAGGACGAGAGTGAATGAAGTGTCTCGACAGTGAAATATGGTTCTAGCACTAAACTAAGAGAGATTGAAGAGGACCAGGACGAGAGTGAATGTAGTGTCTCGACAGTGAAAGATGGGTCTAGCACTAAGAGATATTGAAGAGGATCAGGACGAGAGTGAATGTAGTGTCCCGACAGTGAAAGATGGTTCCAACACTAAGAGAGATTGAAGAGGACCAGGACGAGAGTGAATCTAGTGTCTCGACAGTGAAAGATGGGTCTAGCACTAAGAGAGATTGAAGAGGACCAGGACGAGAGTGAATGTAGTGTCTCGACAGTGAAAGATGGGTCTAGCACTAAGAGATATTGAAGAGGACCAGGACGAGAGTGAATGTAGTGTCTCGACAGTGAAAGATGGGTCTAGCACTAAGAGAGATTGAAGAGGACTAAGACGAGAGTGAATGTAGTGTCTCGACAGTGAAATATGGTTCTAGCACTAAACTAAGAGAGATTGAAGAGGACCAGGACGAGAGTGAATCTAGTGTCTCGACAGTGAAAGATGGGTCTAGCACTAAGAGAGATTGAAGAGGACCAGGACGAGAGTGAATGTAGTGTCTCGACAGTGAAAGATGGGTCTAGCACTAAGAGATATTGAAGAGGATCAGGACGAGAGTGAATGTAGTGTCCCGACAGTGAAAGATGGTTCTAGCACTAAACTAAGAGAGATTGAAGAGGACCAGGACGAGAGTGAATGTAGTGTCCCGACAGTGAAAGATGGTTCCAGCACTGAACTAAGAGAGATTGAAGAGGACCAGGACGAGAGTGAATGAAGTGTCCCGAAAGTGAAAGATGGTTCTAGCAGTGAACTAAGAGAGATTGAAGAGGACCAAGACGAGAGTGAATGAAGTATCTCGACAGTGAAAGATGGTTCTAGCACTAAACTAAGAGAGATTGAAGAGGACCAGGACGAGAGTGAATGAAGTGTCCCGACAGTGAAATATGGTTCCAGCACTGAACTAAGAGAGATTGAAGAGGACCAGGACGAGAGTGAATGAAGTGTCCCGAAAGTGAAAGATGGTTCCAGCAGTGAACTAAGAGAGATTGAAAAGGACCAAGACGAGAGTGAATGAAGTGTCCCGACAGTGAAAGATGGTTCTAGCACTAAGAGAGATTGAAGAGGACCAGTACGAGAGTGAATGAAGTGTCCCGACAGTGAAAGATGGTTCTAGCAGTGAACTAAGAGAGATTGAAGAGGACCAAGACGAGAGTGAATGTAGTGTCCCGACAGTGAAATATGGTTCTAGCACTAAACTAAGAGAGATTGAAGAGGACCAAGACGAGGAGTGAATGAAGTGTCCCGACAGTGAAAGATGGTTCTAGCACTAAGAGAGATTGAAGAGGACCAAGACGAGAGTGAATGAAGTGTCCCGACAGTGAAAGATGGTTCCAGCACTGAACTAAGAGAGATTGAAGAGGACCAAGACGAGAGTGAATGAAGTGTCCCGACAGTGAAAGATGGTTCCAGCACTGAACTAAGAGAGATTGAAGAGGACCAAGACGAGAGTGAATGAAGTGTCCCGACTGTGAAAGATGGTTCCAGCAGTGAACTAAGAGAGATTGAAGAGGACCAGGACGAGAGTGAATGAAGTGTCCCGACAGTGAAAGATGGTTCTAGCAGTGAACTAAGAGAGATTGAAAAGGACCAAGACGAGAGTGAATGAAGTGTCCCGACAGTGAAAGATGGTTCTAGCACTAAGAGAGATTGAAGAGGACCAGGACGAGAGTGAATGAAGTGTCCCGACAGTGAAAGATGGTTCTAGCAGTGAACTAAGAGAGATTGAAGAGGACCAAGACGAGAGTGAATGAAGTATCTCGACAGTGAAAGATGGTTCTAGCACTAAACTAAGAGAGATTGAAGAGGACCAGGACGAGAGTGAATGAAGTGTCCTGACAGTGAAATATGGTTCCAGCACTGAACTAAGAGAGATTGAAGAGGACCAGGACGAGAGTGAATGTAGTGTCCCGATAGTGAAATATGGTTCTAGCACTAAACTAAGAGAGATTGAAGAGGACCAAGACGAGAGTGAATGAAGTGTCCCGACAGTGAAAGATGGTTCTAGCACTAAGAGAGATTGAAGAGGACCAAGACGAGAGTGAATGAAGTGTCCCGACAGTGAAAGATGGTTCCAGCAGTGAACTAAGAGAGATTGAAGAGGACCAAGACGAGAGTGAATGTAGTGTCCCGACAGTGAAAGAAGGTTCCAGCACAGAACTAAGAGAGATTGAAGAGGACCAAGACGAGAGTGAATGAAGTGTCCCGACAGTGAAAGATGGTTCCAGCACAGAACTAGGAGAGATTGAAGAGGACCAAGACGAGAGTGAATGAAGTGTCCCGACAGTGAAAGATGGTTCCAGCACAGAACTAAGAGAGATTGAAGAGGACCAAGACGAGAGTGAATGAAGTGTCCCGACAGTGAAAGAAGTGTTGGAGGATTTCTGGACAGTTCTAAGGTTTATTGAATATTTGAAGTGTGAAGTCGAGTGTGGATAAAACACAGACTCTTAAAATGATACAGAGACAATATTAACTAAAACGATAATACAAAGCCAGCAATGGCACATAGCATTCTATTTAAATGTTAGTTTATAGATTTCAATCAAGTCTATTTTAAGATATTTGGTTTTGTTTGTACCTAGTACCGTCAATTAATGCTAGGATAAGTATAAACACATCTTTGTATTAGTGAACTTTGGACATGCAAAACAAATATCTTGGTCCATATTGGTTCACTATGAGTGGAGTTGACTGTACATTGAGATGTTGACGCCTTAAACACGGTGAACACAGGTGTGTGTAATTCCAACCCGAGGAACTCCCAAGGTGCGCTCCTCGGGTGTATTTATTAAAATCAAATAGGCCGAGCCTACTGCCATAAACCACGTGACTGCTGGGAAATGCGTGTTTTAATTCAGTTATCCAAACAATTTTAAACTTTAAATAAGTAGTCAGGGAAATATTTATAATTTTCTACTTAGACAAAACAATATTTACATCCTTAGTGAGTCTGACCACTATACACCATGATTACAAATTTTGGTGGCTAAAGTACCAATAAACATAGAAAGCAGAAACGTTCTTATGGAAGCTTGAGATTTTGTTCCTACACATATTGTGAGCCTGACTTATTAAACGGCGTGATTGCTGGTGCGAGAGGAAGACAAATGAAGGACCGTGGAAATATTAAACTATTTAGGGAAACTAGCAGATGTGGACATAGGTTTTATTTACTTTTATCCCACTAATTATATAGAAATTTAATACATGTTTGTTGATCAATCTCGCTCAAACCACTCTTTACTTTTAGGAGACATAGAAAGTAAAAAAAATGCCGTGAATGTAGTGGAAGTACCCTTAATAAACCAATTAATCTTAAAAATTTGAAATTTACAATTGGAGAGATTGGTGAAATAGGGAGATATTTTTAAAACTGATATAAAAACTACTTCTCAGTGTGGTATAAAATTGGTATTTGTGAGTTATTGCAAGGATCAATCTGCCTCTTCATTTACTAGCACAATACCCCTTTAAAAATCAACGGACTCATTTCTGGCCATGTACTGTGTCCCAGGGGCATTTGTTGGACAGTGATTGTGAATTGTAATAATTTTGAAGATATCCTCAAAATATACGAGTCGCATTTCAACTAAAATCTCTATAGTAAATCGAATATTTACTTCAATGAAAGTGTGAAATTATTCCTTGATTGGATATAATTTCATTATTAACAACATCTTTTGTACCGACTTTTTTTTCGGAGGGGGGGAGTCATGTGAATTTCCGGGTACTAAGTACCATTAATTTGGTTTGTAAAATTATGTTAATAGGAGTATTTAAAATTTTATCGTTGGCTAATTAATTACTATTAGTAATTATATTACTAGTTTATGTAATAAACTTGATTCTAAATCTATTGATTAGACGTAGTTATATTAAAAATTAATCCGGGTTTTTCAAATAATTAGGTTTTATTCTTGCTTATAGTATTTATTTAATAAGTATTTTACACGTTAATTTTTGTGCAATATGGATTTTGATTTTAGATTGATTAAATTGTTTTTGGCTTTGCCGTATTTGATTTTATATATCAAGGGTACTTGCACCATTTTAAGATAGGGCTGCCTTCCTGCACAATTTCAATTTTTTAAGTCTTCTGAGCTTCCAGAATTTTTCGACTTAGTTTTTTGGAAATACTTCAATTTTGGTGGCCCTGATTGGAATTTTTTTGTCAAGTATTCTTGTACTATTATGGGATAGGGGCTACTTGCCTGCAAATGTCCAGCTTCCAGGGTCTTCTTTCCTTTTAAATTTTTTCGTCATTGTTTAAAAAACAATTTTGAGGAATTTATGGCCACCAAATATTCCTACACTTTTTTGGTTAGGGGCTACCTGTCTGCAATCTGTTAGCTTATTAAGTCTTCTGGGCTTCAAGATTTTTTAATTTTTTGTATCTTGATACCCCTTTCCCCCGGTTTGAGGGCACTCATGATAATTTTTGATCACTATGTATTCCTGTACCCTAATGGGCTTGAAGCTACCTAGGTTTCTATGTTTTTAGATGTATTGTTATCTGAACAGAAGAACTGGTCATTATCCTAGTGGTGATCCTCCTTGTTATTGTTATCTGAACAGAAGAACTGGGCATTATCGTAGTGGTGATCCTCCTTGTTATTGTTATCTGAACAGAAGAACTGGTCATTATCATAGTGGTGATCCTCCTTGTTATTGTTATTTGAACAGAAGAACTGGTCATTATCATAGTGGTGATCCTCCTTGTTATTGTTATCTGAACAGAAGAACTGGTCATTATCCTAGTGGTGATCCTCCTTGTTATTGTTATCTGAACAGAAGAACTGGTCATTATCATGGTGGTGATCCTCTTTGTTATTGTTATCTGAACAGAAGAACTGGTCATTATCATAGTGGTGATCCTCTTTGTTATTGTTATCTGAACAGAAGAACTGGTCATTATCATGGTGGTGATCCTCTTTGTTATTGTTATCTGAACAAAAGAACGGGTCATTATCCTAGTGGTGATCCTCTTTGTTATTGTTATCTGAACAAAAGAACTGGACATTATCATAGTGGTGATCCTCTTTGTTATTGTTATCTGAACAAAAGAACTGGGCATTATCGTAGTGGTGATCCTCCTTGTTATTGTTATCTGAACAGAAAAACTTGTCATTATCATGGTGGTGATCCTCTTTGTTATTGTTATCTGAGCAGAAGAACTGGACATTATCATAGTGGTGATCCTCTTTGTTATTGTTATCTGAACAAAAGAACTGGGCATTATCGTAGTGGTGATCCTCCTTGTTATTGTTATCTGAACAGAAGAACTGGTCATTATCATAGTGGTGATCCTCCTTGTTATTGTTATCTGAACAGAAGAACTGGGGTCATTATCATAGTGGTGATCCTCCTTGTTATTGTTATCTGAACAAAAGAACTGGTCATTATCCTAGTGGTGATCCTCCTTGTTATTGTTATCTGAACAGAAGAACTGGTCATTATCATGGTGGTGATCCTCTTTGTTATTGTTATCTGAACAAAAGAACTGGTCATTATCCTAGTGGTGATCCTCTTTGTTATTGTTATCTGAACAAAAGAACTGGACATTATCATAGTGGTGATCCTCTTTGTTATTGTTATCTGAACAAAAGAACTGGGCATTATCGTAGTGGTGATCCTCCTTGTTATTGTTATCTGAACAGAAGAACTGGTCATTATCATGGTGGTGATCCTCTTTGTTATTGTTATCTGAACAGAAAAACTGATCCCTATCCTAGTGGTGATCCTCCTTGTTATTGTTATCTGAACAAAAGAACTGGACATTATCGTAGTGGTGATCCTCCTTGTTATTGTTATCTGAACAAAAGAACTGGTCATTATCCTAGTGGTGATCCTCCTTGTTATTGTTATCTGAACAGAAAAACTGGTCATTATCCTAGTGGTGATCCTCCTTGTTATTGTTATCTGAACAGAAGAACTGGTCATTATCATAGTGGTGATCCTCCTTGTTATTGTTATCTGAACAGAAGAACTGGTCATTATCATAGTGGTGATCCTCCTTGTTATTGTTATCTGAACGGAAGAACTGGTCATTATCATAGTGGTGATGCTCTTTGTTTTTCATATATGCTCTTTGTTAAACTGTGGAGCTCTTTTTTCCTTATATGTTTTTGCAACAGTGTATATAACTTATTTTCACATATCTTATGATCGCTCTAGGGCTAATATTGCAATTTATATGGATTTCATTCGTTTGTGCACTCAGTTTATGGGCTGATAATTGTTTCGTTTTTAAGATTGTTTTAAAAAATTATGTTTAACACATTTTGTTTGGGATTTTGTGGATATTGTAAAAGTAGGAATTATTAGTGCAGTTGGATGTTGAACATCCTAATGCTATACAGTTTTGATATCTGCCTGTACATATAAATGATTCGAACACTTCTAAATATCATAGAAATCTAAATTTTGGCATTCCGATAGGTCTCAAAATAATGTTTCTTACTTATATAGTATCAACAGGTAAGACAACAAAATCGTATTTAGTTAAGTTATAACCTAATCTTCAAAATAAATGTCAACTTTCAACACATTTTCCGATTATATGTCTATTTTGACATTTTGACATTTGACATTTCGCGTTTTGTATCACAATATTTTAACCAATACATAAAAATAGAAACATATTAATATTTGGTTCTCTCTGGTTAATTTTATATAATAAAAAAAGCAAAGTTAATTTATATATTCCCATGCAAATAATGGATAAATCAGTTACTTATCTAATAATAATATAATAAATATTCATGTTCTTGTTGTTCCAAAAGTCTAATTTGATGTTCTCTTATTGAAACTCATCTTTGGACTCATGGAAATGGAAATTTAAAATATATATTCTATTTTGTGGATTAAAGATGTTTCTATAAATATAGATTAGAAGTACTTGTAATATTAGATACAAATAACTCTCTACTAATATTAAATTATTATTGATTCAGAATCCAAAGTACAGTACAACTATAGAAACTATATAAGAAACATCCGCGAGTCTTGTTCCTGTTTCCTGCGCCCAGATGTAACTATCCTGTGTTCGTGTATGAAGTGCTGGTTGGGAAGTATTGTTTGAGGGGAGGGGGCCATCAATACCAAGACAAACATCAACATGGAAGGAGGAACGGCTGAACAGGAAGGCGCGCACCTTTATTTGAACGTGTTCAAGCATGTGTGAGTGTGTGTGGTTCACACCACGTGCAAGGACTGGACGAGTCCATTTCTACCTAGTGTAAGTTCCAACGCTTGTAGGATTCACATCTTGATAACATCTGACTCAAATACTATTGCAACTCGAGATGGTGATCGATATAAATTGTTACTTACAAAACCTACTCAAACTATTAACAATATGTAACAAGTAAACATGACTGAAAAATTGGATGGGGTCCTCATAGGTGGTTACCAATCCAAACAAAACATCGTAATAATAATAACTATTATTATTATTATTATTATTATTATTATTATTATTATTTGGATGGTTCCAATAGGTATCATACGCCCGTTGTGGTTTGAGCGCATTTAGGGGGGGCTGGTAAAGAAAGACACGCGTGCTCTCAAACATAACACAATCACTTGCTTTTAGAAAATACTTTTAGTGGGAGTCGCTTATGCCGGGATCACGATCAACTTAACGATAACCTAAAGTTAACTTAACGTAACTTAACTTAAAGGTTCTCCTCGTGTGTTTAAATGGAAGCGATCACGATGCAGTTAACTTAACGTAATATATGTCCTGGGAGGTCTTTTACTTTAAGTGAACGTTACTTGAAAGGTATCACGTGATCTAACCAGCCATTCATTATGCGAGTGACGTCAACAGGGCTATTTAATAACTCATTTGTTGGTTTATGGTCATTGTTTATTCTTTAGCGTAAGTTCTAGTGATCAGACATTGAAACAAATAATTAAACTAAAATAAGAAAGCTAAATTTATCAAAGTTTGAATAATAGATATTTATTAAATCGATTTGAAACAGTAAACATTCACAGATCATCACTGTACAAATAGTACAAATCACAGATCATACTCGAGAATGAAGATGTTTAGCTCGAGTTGTTACCTTAAGTTACGTGAATCGTGATCACACATACGTTAAGTTAACTTTAAGTGAACGTTACGTTAAGTTGATCGTGATCCCGGCATTAGTGTTTGTTTAAAAATAATGTTTATTTTAAAAATAGGAATGAGTAGTTTCTAATGCAGATCAAAACTTTAAAATGGAGGCATTCACATAGAAGGAATATAATATTATATTATATCAGTTTAACTAGTAGAGCTGTTATAATGAATATGAAAATATTTGTTTGCTTTCCACTCTCAGCCGAAGAATGAACTGCTCTGCCTTATTAATAAGTAAATACCTCACATTGAAGTGTAATTGTATTTAAACCACCAAACGATCCCTTGAACGATAATTATTATTGAAGTGTTTAATACAACCGTCTTGAACCGCACTTGTGCACATTTGAGCTCACGTGGACTCGACTAACAGAGCAGACGGTATTGGTTGACCGTAGCGGTGTTACAGCGTGAGCTCTTTAAGACCATTCATGTGTGTAATTACCATTTATATTACCCTGAGCCCGGAAAACCTTGAATATGTTACAAACTGGACGCACGTCATTATTTATTAATGGGTGATATCCTTATCGGCAATCGTAATAGTAGATGGACGTCATTCCTTGGTCTGCACCAAGACGACTATAATATAACACCTAGTTTTAGAGTTAATGCTGCTGGCTTGATCTCACATGTACAGGACGTGAGCGGCAGCTGGTGAACACTGTCAGAGAGAGAGAGTACCGGTCACATCTCCTCCCAGAGACTGCTACACCCCTATGTGAACAATGTGTGCTGGGTCGTTCACCCCAACAACCCTTGTTAACGTGCGTCACAAGTGGAATCATTATATTCTAATGGGGGAATTAAAAAGAAGGCAAGACAGATTATAATTTTACGGAACTATCCATTTGGGAAACCCGAGTCTTTCTAAAGTCTTCTTCCAAAATTATTTGGAAATTAAAGTTTTTTTAAATAGTGCTCACCTACTTTAATGGTCTCATGTTCTAAGGCGTCACTCTTGAGTTAGGCTAGACTGCCGACGACAGGGAGATTGGTGTTTGAATTATGGTCGGGTGTGCTGATGCTTTTTAACAAATTTGTTTATCACGCCTCCTCCACGCAAATGCGGTTACACTTCTTAATTCAACTTTCCTCATTCCTAACTCATTATCGTAATTAGTACAAGTGCGTATAGCTTGAACAGGTAGTCACACGCGGTGCTAAAAAAAAAAATTGTACGGAACTCCACACGGACTTTCTCGTTTCATTTTTTTTAAATGGAAATATTTACCCAAAACTCGTAATACATGTGAAACGAAATAATATACACTAGCAAACCCGAGCACAAATTACGCTATATTTACGTAAAACATTTTTTGACTCTCTGTTTTAAATTTTATAATTTTATTTTTAAAGAATTAAAGTCCTCATTTGTATATTTGGACCAATAAAAAAGAACTATGTTGTGTCCACAAGGATCAACACTTCGTATTAAAATCTCAACTTCCGGTTATAGTATACGGCATTTTATAAGGGGTTGAACATCTTCAGGTCATCGCATTGCTATTAAATTCCTCATTTATAAACTTAGACCAATGAAAAGGTAAATATTGACAATTGAGTCTAAAATGATAGAGATAGATGATTGCTGTACAACATTTCTCCTAAGAGGTTGAAGGAAAGAGAACATAAACGTTTTGAGAGACTTATTTACTTATTCTATGGCATTACAGAATTATTGCGTTAAAACTTAAGTAGTATCTCTTTACAACTAGAGCTCACAAAATTTATTAATATATTGGCCAATATCTCAGAAACTATTGTTTTTATAAAGAAATATTTCAAATAAAAGTTTCTAATTTTAATAGTACTACAATTTTGCAATGATAAGTTAATTAGTATCTCAAATAGTTGAGAATATATGAAAATTTTCACGTCTGTAAAGTACCCAAGATTAATTTTCAGGGGAAAATGAAAATAACCATTTAATTTATAATCTTAATCATCACCTAGATACGAACTCTATACAAAATCCTTAGGGCCTATTTTGAGAAAATGAGATTTTTTTTCTATTTTCGCCCTTTACTAAAATTACTCTTAATTTTAGGGGCCATCCATAAATTACGTCACACACATTTTATGGTTTTTCGACTCCCCCCGTCCTTGTCACAGGTGGTCACACTTGTGAAACCCCCTCCCCCTGGTGTGACGTCACAATTTTTCAATTTTATATTTAGAAGTAATTAAATTAAAACAGCAGTTTTTCCAATTTTTTTTGTTTAAATTAAAATAATCTTTAATAAAATTAACATAAAGTCAAATATTTTAGATAATGGACAAAACAAAAGACCAATTAAAGAACGATTAATATTATTAATAAAAGATACAAAACTTAATCATCTTGTGTCCACGGACTTTGGACCCACTCCTGGATATTGTTTATCCCTGGCATATCCGGCACTTCGTTTTCGTTTTGGATATTAATGTCGGGAATATCCGTTGTGTCAACATCGTTTTCTTCCAACCATATAGCAGCGTCATCATTCATTAAACAAAGAATTTCTCTGGCACGTCTAGCCGCAATTCTTTGAGACGAATTTTCGCGATAGGTAAAACCTCTTGTTGCCTTAAATGTGATTGTTTTGTGTTGGTTAGCGGCTTTGTATGATGAAAATATAGACCACATGTGCCACACGATCTTTTAAACATGTATGCCTCAACACTGGGGCAATAGCTATCGTACGGAACTTGCTTCAAATGGGATGACGCTCGATGATGCAATGATAGCTGTAGTAACAATGGAGCAAACTTACCTTCGAAGTCATTATTTCCTACGGCTACAAACCCTTCTGAGGTCTGTTTAATCTAAACAGGTGTGGTAAAAATCCTTCTCTTAATAATGGCCAAAGACTAGAACGTCGCACACCGCAAACACGGGACCGTCTCGCATTTTACTATTAGTAAGAAATATTGTGATTCACGTACATGATTTGCACACCAAGTAACGTTAGGATAGCGAGCGTGCACTCGCCGATGTCTTAAACCTACATAAGCCTTATAAATATAGATCGAGCTAGTAATATTTTTAAGTTTTTGGTTTACATATAAATTTCGCGTTTTAGTATTTTAGATTTTAACATGTGACGTCACAAAGCTTTTGACCCCCTAACTCTTGTCACACAATGTCACATTTCTTTGACCCCCTCCCCTCCCTCCGCTTAACGTGTGACGTAATTTATGGATGGGCCCTTAGGGTTAAACAGACGCATAGAGAAACAGCATTGCAAAAACCTCTTTTTAGGTCATGAAACGTCGACATCCATTAATTTCTCGGTGTTAGATTTATTTTGTTTGAATAAGTTTATTCTTGGTGGAGGATAGTTTACTCAAGCAGAAAGTTAGTTCGCTTGGAGCTATGCATCGTTCCTCGCAAAGTTTTTACATAGGGTTAACCCGTGAGTCTTGAATATTGGTTCGGATCTGTTAAACCGGCTGTTTAACATCTACAGTAAAAAATAGCATAAATATAATTAACACAATGGCTACAAGTGCTAATATATTCAAATAATATGTGGCAGATGTTAACTCACTGTGGATTTATGTTGCCCTAGCTCCAGTAAAACTGACCCAGCTGATCATGTCTGCACCACCACCAATTAAACGTCTTACTCACAAGCCACGCTTCCGAGAAGAGGCAGATAATTTTCTCTGGGCACCACACCATCAAAGAGCGCTACTGGTCATTCAGTGCAAGTATTGCAACTTTACCCCTTAGACGTCCTGATGCTAACCTGTCCCCAAGTAGGTCAGTTCCGTTACTATATAAGCGTCATTGCTCGCTTCACATAATACCGGGCCTCGGCTCGCTGGACAGTGCCAGTCCCTTTCAAAGCGTCGGCAGCAATGCCGATGCGGGTGAGCCCAGCGGGGCCCCTCCAACTACAGGAGGTGAGCGTGCCGCTGATGGCCAAAAAGTGCTGGAGGCCCTTTTTAGGGCCGACAGCCCGCAAACCGGGAAGGATGGTGGAAGCCCCCACCAGCACGATCGGTGGGAACCTAACGATGCCAACGGAAGCCCTGACCAGGGGGAGACTAGCTGTCCTTCGCCAGTAAAGACCGCTGTAAGCGGCATCGACGCAAGCGGTTAAGCAAGGGTCTCAAAAACCCGCGTCAACTCCGACACCAACTCCCACCAAGGGGTGTCGGTAGGAAAGAAACACCCGGCTGAATTTTCTTCAGACTCGGAAGACCGGGTCGCACGCTTCGCACGTGTCGACAGCTTGTGCGAGTCCGTGGACGTGGAGGGACTGTCTTCAGAACCAGACCTCCCGTTGATGTGTGATGAGTCGAGCCAGGGGTCCGATGATGAGTCTGAAGGATTTCAGACAGTAAGACCCGTCGAAGGGTGACGGCCGCAACACCAGGAAGCTACTGGGGAGCAACCCTAACCATTTAGGCGGTAGCAATGGTGATGAGAGCAAGTTCATTGGTGGCCCGGGCCAGGGTGCGCCAGCGTGGGTAAAGGTGGGAAGCGGATAAAACCTACGAGTAACTACGCAAGCCGTTCCTCCCCCCAGCCTCGTATTAGTGGCTCTGGGCCAGCTGGCAGAGCAAAGGGGAAGATCCCTCCTATCATATTGTGTGATGTAGAGGACTACTTCAAGGTGGCGAGGGCCATCCGGTCCAAGGTTCGAGAGCCTATGGAGGTGGTTAGGCAACCGGGGGACCAAGTGCGTCTTCGGTGCGAGTTGGAGGAAGATTACCGCGCCTTCCAGAAGTTCTTGCCGAGCTTGGGAATCCAGTATTGGTCCTACGAGCTGGAACGGGAGAGTGACTGGTCAGATTCGTGGTGAAGGGACTTCTGTCACGGACAAACCCTGATGACATCCAAGAATAGCTAGTGGAGATGGACTTCCCCGTTAAATCTATCACCCAGATGTTCTCCCAATGGAAGCGGGATCAGAAGACCGGAGAAAGGCAGTGGTTGCCGAACTTCTTTGTCTCTCGGACGCCGGGGAGCACACCATAAGGCTGTACTCCATATCAATCTGTGCGGGCTCCGCGTCAGGGTGGAGAGGTACAAGTCTCCGGGCGGCCCGGTTCAGTGCAAGAACTGTTTCCGGTTTGGTCATATGTGGAGGGATTACCGCGCTAACCCTAGGTGTGAGTTCTGTGGTGGTGACCACGAGAGGGTTGGGTGCCCGGAGGAGAGACGATCTCCCCTGAAGTGCCTGCACTACTCAGGAGCTCATTCCTCAGAGTGGCGGGGGTGTCTCACGTACAGGTCCTTGCGGGTGGCAGGGAATATGCGTGCCTCCAAGGCTCAAGAAGGGAAGACGGATGGGCCAAGTGAAGGCAAGAAGCCCTCGGAGCACGTTGTGGGATGGAGGGTGACAGTGACTCCAGCTCCAACACCAAAGCCACTGGTGCAATCTTTCGCCAGTGTCCTCTCAGAGAGACCAACTTCTCCACAGGCCGCGGCACCTGCCAAAGCCACCTTACCTGAGCGGTGGCATCCGGTTTTGCCCTTTCGGTCGAGGGCCTCTGCCCCTACCCCTTTGCACCCATCCAACCCTTTCCTACCACTCCCAGCTCTTACCCGTGCCACCCCTGTCACCCCTACACCTAACCCGTTTTCTCACACACCGAGAGTGATACAGCAAAGCTCAAAATTTGCATTGAGCTACTCAAGGGTATTCCGGGACTGGACCCATGGGACTTTTCATCGAGTCTCTTGAGGAAGGTCCAGGAGTGTCCGAGGAGTAACCGTGGCCACCTGGTCATGGAGCACATCATCCTCTACCTGATCTCTAATGCAGTGCACCGAATAGAGGACCACCAGTGCTGAAGGAGCTCACGGTCGCACTCTAGAACGCTAACGGAGTCGCGGGGAAGAAGGCTAAGCTCTAATGTTTCCTGGCAAAGCATCGTGTCGTTGTAATTCTGTTGGGAGAAACCCACTTGCGCTCCACAATGAGGTTCTCGTTAGCAGAGTTCATCTGCCATCGGATGTGACCGAGCGGGGGATTTGGGGCGGCGGTCCTGGTCCGGAGGGGCCTCGACCATCACGTTATCTCGCATCTTCCCTCCAACACATGGAAGCATTGGCTACCCAACTGGTGACCTCGGCCGGCCTAGTGCGTCTCATCTCCATCTACTTCCCTCCCTACCGCTGGTTCGACCGGGCTACGAGGCTGACATGGAGGTGCTGCTTCGAGGTACCACGATTGTTTTAATGGGTGGTGACTTCAACGCTAAGCACCTCATGGGGCTCTAGGATTAGCGCGCTCGTGGCGGATTGCTCCTCGACGTCATAGATCTACACGGCTTGGTGGTTTCCGGCCTCCCACCCCTACCCACTTCTCTCTCAATCCCCGTGGTTTCCTGGACGTCCTATACTTTGTTATCTCCAGAAGAATCAGAAGGTGGTTAGTGCTGAAGTCTATCTGAGCTAGACTCGGATCACAACCCCGTACTTGTGAACCTGGGACGCGCAGTGTCCTTCATAGACCCCCCCGAAAAAACCGACCTTAAGTGCACTGACTGGGACAGGTTCACGAATTTGTTGAGAGAGAGAGGTTGGGACCCACCCCTACCTTCCGAACAGCAGCAGAAATCGATCACGGTGCGGAGTTCATAACTTCCGCCATCAAAGGGTCGCTCGAAGCTTCGACACCGAGGCACCGTCCTACGAGGGCGCCACAGGCTTCTTTGCACGATTCTATCCTCAAGCACGTCTGGGAGAAAAATCGACTTAGGAAGGCTCGGCAAATCTCGAGGAAACCGGTGGTCAAGGCGAACTGGAGCCGCAAAGTCCATGCGGCTCGCAAGATGGTCCCAAGAATACCGGAACAGTGTCTGGGAGGACAAGATTGAGAGCCTGTGTAGGACAGGTCCCTGTGGCGCATGACGAAAACTTGATGTGGGTCCCCTCACCAAGGCCACCTATTGTAGGTCGTAACGGGGCGGCCAACTTCGACCAGTGAGAGGCCACCTTCACATTCCATACGTGACTTGAAGTTTGCGGAAGATTGAGATACTCTCAGAGTTCCCATGTGCGGGAAGGTATTTCCGTAGTAATGTTATTTTTCACAGGCAGGATTGTGACCTCAAGTTTTACAATCAGGGTCAATTACCTGAGTTGCACAATCACAGATAGTATTGCGACAGCAAGTTTTACCATCAAGGCTGTGACACATAGCACGGTGTTGAAAGTCCCCGCCAAGCTTCACCAGTAGGTTGGGGAATACCTGTCCAAATTGCGACACCCTAATGACATGGGAGGAGTTATGATGTCACTGGGGAAAACCCGCATGGTTTCAACAGGAATAACACCCAGGTGAACTGAAAGTAGGTGAGGTCACAGGGTAAAAGGTAAATCTGTGCCTTGGGCTTATATAAAACTGTTGTTTAATACTCTCCTTTTATTCAAATTATGGTACATTTCCTATAATTCTACCTTATTCCTCTAAACACCATTAACGAAATTATGTGTATTACTCAAACGGGCGCTAAGACAAGCTGAAAGTAGAATGTGTTTTTTTTTTGTTTTAAGTAGATTTTTAAATAAAAATAAAAGATAATTAATTGATCAAATCGTCTATAAATTTAATAAGCACTTAAGTTTTTTTTAAAGATATGAACTTTTTTTCATTTGAGTACTTGGACGTGATTTATTATTGTGGTTTACCCATCCTCTAAACCATGCTAATGGTGATTCTTATTTGTAAAGGCCTACTTTGATTATAAAAATTGAAGTATTTTAACATAATATTTATAGATATATGATCTTACCAATTAAACTAGGCCGTTAGTAGCAAGTTTGCTAAGCCTATCGATAATTATAAAAATAAGTCAAATATCATGTCCCATTGAGAAGTTTTCCAGCACTCAATAACCAACATACAATAATATTGTCAGCGCCTGTAATCTAGACTGTTTTCCCGGGTCAAGCGCGCGCGCTCGGTCCTCAAGTCTGGCCACCTCTCATTACAACCTCGCCCAGTTTGGCCGTACCCTTAGTTATAATAGCTCAAGTTTTTACACTAGCTAGTTAACTGCCGGCACGGGGCTCAGTGCTGAACTGAGTTTTCATTTGGCCGCTAGGGGAAACCCTACCTTAACTGGTGTGATATGGTCAAAACAAAAATTTTTGCTTTGGTCAAAATAGATACAGTAGCATAAACCTAGCCTTGAGTATGGACTTAAGGGCATCATGCCCCAGAAACTACTAAATGCTGCCCTTTAACAATAAAGCTTGTGGTTCCATCTGTACTGGCACATCTATATGGACGAAACCTTTTAATAGAATAGCGACTTACACATGTTATGTGTATGGATAAAGGACACATTAGTTTTGATAACAGAGTAAGGCTCAAATTTTTACACGGAATGAAATTAGCTCACAAAACTCATTTGCAATTAATAAAGGATCCATTATAATCTTGCCATTAATTTATAGGTTTAACGGGGTATTTTCAACAAATTTCAAAAAAAAATTGTTTTTCTTTACGACATTTTTCTATGGGGTACTTCCAAGCGGCTCTATCTATAGATAAAGTTTTTTTTAACTCATTTACTAAAGTGTAAAAAACGTGAATAAAATTAATTATGATTTGTTTTCTTAAACTTTTTGAACCATTGCTTCTTTTTTCCTTGTTAGTATTTAAACGTAGACGAATACCAAATCGTAACTTTGGCGGAAATTTGAATAGTGATTGAGGAATATGAGTTTTTATTTCCTTTCAGACTAATTTGATAAAATTATCTGTAGTTAGGTTAACATCATTAGTTGAATAAACACAAGACCAATCAGCTGTGGCCAGATTATTGTAAAGCTTGAAGTCGTCACCATGTTCATAATCAATATATTATATGGTAGGGGTAGCATTATTTTAGTAGCAATGAATCCTTTTAGTGTAATCAGTACTATTTACTAATGATTGAGAGCTTTGTGTGCTACCAAATATAACACCAACAATAATAATATACATCAAAAGTGACAGCTTCAGATTCCATGACCAGCCAGACGCACGAATGAAAGTGAATCTAGTAACATTTTAGCTGTCTTCCTATAGCATTTGGACTGTGTTTATGTGTGTACAGATATATGGGTATAATATGTTAGTGTGTGCACGTACACACATGATATATATGTATGTGTGTGTGTGTGTGTGTGTGTGTGGTGTGTGTGTACGTACGTTCATGTTTGCATGTATGAATATAAATGTGTGTATTGAATATGTGTGAATATATGTATGCAGGAATGTGGCTGTGCATTCCTGACTAAATGGTTAAAACTTTTTTTTTTTTTAATTAGCTGTTTAAGAATATTTTATATCGGTGCGTTTTGGATCTGAAAGTAGAAACAACAAACCTAAGGATATTATTTTTAGTGGACCAACACAAAAATTGATATATTCAAAAAGCATTGTACATTTCCATTAAATTTAATTTATTGTTTATAGGGGCAATTTGGAAAGTAATAGTTTCTAAGAGGCACGTTTAAAATTTATTTATTAAACCTCACATTATTTTAGTTCTGAATAAATTAAAATTGGTAACTATTAAAATATTTTGGCGTAATTTTTAAGTGTCTTTATATGAAATCATACACCAAAATTAATAATAGACCTACTTCCTAAACAATAAAACTCAAAAGTTGTATTTCTTCAAAGACCTCGACAATTTCAATATATTTAATTTTCTCATAGATAATATGGACATCGTAGTAAACACTGGGAAATGATAAGATTAGCTTACTAGTGGACTACCTTTAACCCAGTATACAGGGTGTATTTAATTGGTAACAAATAGTTTAGGGGGTGTCCCATTGACCAATAACAATTACCAGTTCCTTTGTCTAGTCAAAAACTATATGGAAATACCTAAGACCTAGGAAGCTTAAATTTTTCAGGATGGTAGCCCCTAACCAAAAAAATAGGGGACTACTTGTTGACAGAAAATTCAGATGGGGGGCCCCAACAAACTAAAAAGTATATACAAAAAAAGTTGTTTATAATAAAATATTCAATCGAGTAACTGTTTCCCAACTTTCCTTTGAGTAAATATTTCCGCTTCTTAGGATTAAATTTTCAATACAAAATATAAAAATAAAATTAATTTGATATATTAATTTATATATTTTTTACACTGGTGAGCATGTAGCGCAAATTAAGCGTTCTACATATGGTCACTAACCCTTTTAAGGTTCCTCCTTGCACTCTCCTGAACTAAATATGGCGATCCCAGGTCAATTATTGCAATCAATAAATTAAAATAAATTAAATCTGAAAATTTCTTACCTAACATCTAGACCGAGTGCGCAAACAAACGCTATTTATCTAAGCATGTTAAGGTTTGTTTTCGTATATTTCTTGAGCCTCTTGTTGAAATCAACAATTTATCATTTTTTTTATCTTGGGTGAGCTTTTTACCAATTTTCCAAAGCTAACATTTTTTTCCACACTGAAAGGTAAATTTTCTAAAAGCTTTGGAGTTATTTCAAGCTACTCTACCCCAACCCTTTTCGGTTACTACATTCCAATTTGGAAATATTAAGACTATTTGCTTATTTGAAATATTTCTTATACATGCCTGCAAACTTTTCAACCACACTGAAATAGATGTATTAAATTTCAAGTTCTTAAATTATTTCTTGTTTTCTATTTTGAAATTCTATTTTAGTCAGACATGCTTCGTTATCCGTAAGGTATATTTACTAGCATGCCAAATTTCACTTTTATTCCATAATGAGAATTTTTTCCCTGTTAGTTTGTAAATTGTGAGCCCTCGATTTCTTCCCTTCTACGTGAATCTTGATTTTAAATTTATTTATATATATATAAATATATATATATATACACACACTCTTTCTAGTATACTGTGAAATTTATATTTTCTACCATATCGAAAGATGGTGTTTTCTATAAGTTTTTTTAATTTCTTCTCATTCCCCTTTTTAATTTAAAATTCAAGAGATGATTTGATTTTGAGATGTAATTTTTTACCATTTCGCCAAATTTCAACGTTTATCATGCCAATAAGGAGTTGATAAATTTAGTTTGGAAATTTCAGTCATGCCCATTTCTAGTAACCCAATTTAAATTTAAATATTCAACACTCTCCAGGTTTTTGGGATTTTTCCCTTTACGTTTAACAACAACAAAAAAATGAATTATTTACTGTACCTAGGAGTGTTATATATTTTTGGAAACTTTGAAGGAACAGCTTTTCATTTTCTGGACTTTTTATTTAGAAATTTAAATAATTTTCGGAACCTTTATTGCGATCTGATGCAGTCAGTACCTTACCTTGCCTGACACATTTTCTCCCCATTTGACCAGCCCCACTTTTAAAGTGAGAATTAATACACTAATTTTTGATGTTTGGAATGATCTCTCTACATTCCTGGCAGATTTAGTCCTACCTAACCTAAAAAGGTGTTTGTACACTTGCTTACAACCCCATCCCTCATCTTCCCTTAATGTCAGTTTAAATAGTAAGACACTGTGCTAATAATGATGGTTTTGTACATTTTTTACTCCCTCGTTCACCTCAGCATTTCTTAATTTCTCTTAGAAATGTTTATATTTCTTAGTTATCTGTAGGCGCCCTTCTACAGATTAACAAATTTAAATTTTCTACTTCACCTAAAAGTGTTTTTTATATATACCCCAACCCCTTTATAACTTATTTTCTGGGATCCCATTTAAAATTTTGAGAATCTTCTGGTTATTTATTTTAAGTGGTCCTTTACATGCCTTCCAAAATGTCATTTTATACCACACTGAAAAGTTGTTTTTGTTAAGCTTGGAAATTTTAAAGCCTCTTAACCATCCATCCCTTGCCCCAATATGTCCAGCTACCCTTAAAAAGGTTCAAATTTTAAGGTGGATTTGTTTGTCTGAAGGTGTCCTTCTATCCTGCCTGCTAAATTTAGATTTCCTCCACACTAAGGGCCAGTCTTATAACTACCGGAAAATATTGCTATCAAGAGGTTAAAGCTAGCGGCCAGATAAATGTTATCAGCCATTTTAATATTTTAATGGCTATTATGAACTGAATTTATCTGCGGATAGCTATCTGTAGGATAAATATATTTTTTATGCAGGAAACGCAATGCTGAACTACTGTTTTTATTGGTGCGCGCATGTGTATAGAACCTGCTGCTACTACTACAACCTAGCGAGTGTCAAGTAGCGACAACGCTCAACATTTGTTAAATAATGGCGGCTAAACAAGTTCGAAGAAACAGATGCCGTCACGTGGGCGCAGAAGCTAAGTTGTATTTCAAGTTCTAATTTTAGTGTCTGCCAATATGTGGTCAATAGTTTGGTACAACGTTTACAAAATTTAATTTATTGTACTCACATTTAAATAATTTGTCCTTATATAACTATAACACTACAAACAGCTTGTCAGTTTTTATAAAAGTGTAAAATAAATGTTCTAAACTTTATATTTAGTTAAGAGCCTGGCCTGTGCCTACTAAACACGTGAACCAAGATTTTAACCTAAAAACAGATTTTGATTGGTGAAACTCATTAAAAAACAATGCGTCACATGGCAAACCAATTTTAACTTTCAGATAAAACATAATCAGGGTACTTAAAAAAACCCCCCGATAAAAATGTGGTGGATAAAAACATTTTATTTTGCAGATAAAAGCCATCTGGTGGCATAAGACGTAGTTTTAGTTATCGGCCAGATGAATATTTATCCTGGAAATGCATAAAAAAAGTTAAGGTTTTCGGACTTTAGATTATTTGGAGTTGTCCTTTTAACCTTCTTGCTAAATTTTAATTTCTACCCTCATCTAAAAAGTGTTATTTCTATTACAGGGTCATTTCCCAAAAATAAGGTTACAAGGCCCCCTGAGCAGGGAGAAAATATTTTGTTTTCAAAAATTTGCGCACCCCATCGTGTAGGGGGAAAACTTGAAAGTTCATTTGTTTAGTCCCCCCCGTGTTATCGGCCATTTTTTTCCCGTCACAGTAAAATTCTTCCAATGGAGAGGTCGTCGGCGCTCCAACCAAACCCCCTGTCATCCAATGAAACATTACCCGAGTGTCCTGGTAAAAGACAAAGAATGTTGCCGGTGTCTCGGTCTCCCACCTCCAATTTGGGAAAAATTACCCGATATCCGGTGGTAAAAGATCAAAGAATGTTGCTAGGTCTTGATCTCCCACCTCCAAGGAAAACATTACCCGAGTGTCCGGCGGTAAAGATCAAAGAATTTGCTGGTGTCTTGGTTTTCCCCACCTCCAATTTGAAACATTACCCGAGTATCCGGTTTGGGAAAAGATCAAAGAATGTTGCGGTGTCTTGGTCTCCCACCTCCAATGGAAACATTACCCGATTTAAACGGTGGTAAAGATCAAAGAATGTTACCGTGTCTTGTTTTCTCACCTCCAATGGAAAACATTACCTGAGTGCCTGTGGTAAAAGATCAAAGAATGTTGCAGGGGTCTTGGTCTCCCACCTCCAAAAAACATTACCCGAGTATCCGGGGTAAAAGATCAAAGAATGTTACGGTGTCTTGGTATCCCCCTCCAATGGAAACAATTTCCCGATATCCGGTGGTAAAAAAATCAAAGAATGTTGCTAGTGCTTGGTCTCCCACCTCCAATGGAAAACATTACCCGAGTGGGCCGGCGGGAAAAGATCAAAAATGTTGCCCGGTGTCTTGGTCTTTCCCACCCCCAATAGAAACATTACCCATTTTCCGAGGTAAAAATCAAAGAATTTTCCGGTGTCTTGGTCTCCCACCTCCAATTAAACATTACCCGAGTATCCGGGGGTAAAAGATTTAAAGAATGTTACCGGTGTCTTTGGTTTCCCACCTCCAATGGAAACCTTACCCGAGTGTCTTTGGAAAAAAATCAAAGATGTTCTAGTGTCTTGGGCTCCCACCTCCAAAGGAAAACATTACCCGATGTTCCGGCGGGAAAAGATCAAAGAATGTTGCTGGGGTCTTGGTTTTCCCACCTCCAATGAATCATTACCCGAGTATCCGTGGTAAAAGATCAAAGAATGTGGCCGGTGTCTTGGGCTCCCCACCTCTAATGGAAAACATTACCTGAGTGCCTGTGGTAAAAGATCAAAGAATGTTGCAGGGTTCTCTGTCTCTTCCCACCTCCAATGGAAACATTACCTGAGTTCCAGCGGTAAAAGATCAAAGAATGTTGCCGGTGTCTTGGTCTCCCACCTCCAATAGAAAACATTACCCGAGTTCCGGTGGTAAAAGATCAAAGAATGTTGCCGGTGTTCTTGGTCTCCCACCTCCAATGGAAACATTACCCGAGTATCGGTGGTAAAAGATCAAAGAATGTTGCTAGTGTCTTGGTCCTCCCACCTCCAATGGAAACATTACCGAGTGTCCGGCGGTAAAAGATCAAAGAATGTTTGCTGGTGTCTTGGTCATCCCACCTCCTATGGAAACATTACCCGAGTATCCGGCGGTAAAAGATCAAAGAATGTTGCTGTGTCTTGGTCTCCCACCTCCTATGGAACATTACCCGAGTATCCGGCGGTAAAAGATCAAAGAATGTTGCGGTGTCTTGGTCCTCACACCTCCAATGGAAACATTACCCGAGTGTCCGGCGGTAAAAGATCAAAGAATGTTGCCGGTGTCTCGGTCTCCACCCCTCCACATGAAACATTACCCGAGTGTCCGCGTAAAAGATCAAAAATGTTGCCGTGTTTTTCGGTCTCCCACCTCCAATGGAAAACATTACCCGGTGTATATGAAAAGATCAAAGAAAGTTTTCCGGTGCTCGGTTTTCACCACCTCCAATGGAAACAAAACCCCCAGTGCCGGCGTAAAAGATCAAAGAATGTTGCCGGTTTCCTGGTCCCCCCACCTCCAATGGAAACATACCGAGTGTCCGCGGAAAAAGATCAAAGAATTTGCCGGGTCTCGGTCTCCACCTCCTAACGGAAACATTACCCGAGTATCCGGCGGTAAAAGATCAAAGAATGTTAAACCGGTGTCTTGGTTTCCCACCTCCAATGAAACTTTCCCGAGTGTCTGTGGGAAAATATCAAAGAATGTTTTCTGGTGTCTTAAGTCCCCCACATCCATGGAAACATTAAACCCCATATCCGGGGGTAAAAAATAAAGAATGTTGCAGTGTCTTTGTCTCCCACCTCCAATGGAAACATTACCCGTGTGCCCCGGCAAAAAAAGAACAAAGAATGGGTTTCCGGTGTATTGTCTCCCACCTCCTATGAAACATTAAACCCCTGTGCCTGGGGGTAAAAAAATCAAAGAAAGTTGCCGTTGTCTCGGTCTCCCACCTCCAATGGAAACATTACCCGAGTATCCGGCGGTAAAAGATCAAAAATGTTGCTAGTGTCCTTGGGCTCCAACCGCCAATGGAAACATTACCCATTTGCCAGTGGTAAAAGATCAAAGAATGTTGCCGGTTGTCTCCTTCCCCCCACCTCCAATGGAAAAATTAACCGAGTATCCGGCGGTAAAAGAACAAAGAAAGTTTTCCGGGGTTTTGGTCTCCCACCTTCAAATAGAAAACATTACCGAAATATCCGGTGGTAAAAGACAAAAAATGTTGCCGGGGTCTTGGTCTCCCACCGCCAATGGAAAAAACCCGAGTGCCCGGTGGTAAAAAATCAAAAATGTTGCGGTGTCTGGTCTCCCCCCTCCAAAGGAAACATTACCCGATTTTTCCTGCGGTAAAAGAACAAAGAATGTTACCGGGGTCTTGGTCTCCCCCCAATGGAAACATTACCCATGTGGCCAGCGGTAAAAGATCAAAGAATGTTGCGGGTCTTGGTCCCCCCACCTCCAATGAAAAAATTACCCGATATCCGGTGGTAAAAGATCAAAGAATGTTGCCGGTGTCTTTTGGGCTCCCCACCTCCAATAGAAACATTACCCGAGTTCTGCGGTAAAAGATCAAAAATGTTAACCGGGGTCTTGGTCCCCACCTCCTACAAAACATTACCCGAGTATCCGCGGTAAAAGATTAAAGAATTTACCGGTGTCTTGGTCTCCCACCGCCAAAGGAAACAATACCCATGTGGCCCAAACGGTAAAAAACAAAAAAATGTTGCCGGTGTCTTGGGCTCCACCACCTCCTACAGAAACATTACCCAGTATCCCGGGGGTAAAAGATTTAAAAAATGTTACCGGTGTCTTGGGGCTCCCACCTCCCAAGGAAACATTAAAACCCCAGTGTCCCGGTAAAAGATCAAAGAATTTACCGGTGTCTTGGTCCCCACCTTTCCCACAGAAACATTTCCCGAGTATCCGGCGGTAAAAGATTAAAAGAATGTTGCCGGGGTCTTGGTCTCCCACCTCCAATAGAAACATTACCCGAGTGTCATGCGGAAAAGATCAAAGAATGTTGCCGGGTGTCCTTGGTCTCCCACCTCCTACAGAAACATTACCCGAGTATCCGGCGGTAAAAAGTTAAAGAATGTTGCCGGTGTCTTGTCTCCCACCTCCTACAGAAACATTACCGAGTGTCCTGCGGTAAAAGATCAAAGAATGTTACCGGTGTCTTGGTCTCCCACCTCCTACAGAAACATTACCCGAGTATCCGGCGGTAAAAGATTTAAAGAATGTTGCCGTGTGTCTTGTCTCCCACCTCCAATAGAAACATTACCCGAGTGTCCTGCGGTAAAAGATTAAAGAATGTTACCGGTGTCTTGGTCTCCCACCTCCAATGGAAACATTACCCGAGTGTCCTGCGGTAAAAGATCAAGAATGTTGCCGGTGTCTTGGTCTCCCACCTCCTACAGAAACATACCGAGTATCCGGCGGTAAAAGATTAAAGAATGTTTGCCGTGTCTTGGTCTCCCACCTCCAATAGAAACATTACCCGAGTGTCCTGCGTAAAAGATCAAAGAATGTTACGTTGTCTTGTCTCCCACCTCCTACAGAAACATTACCCGAGTATCGGCGGTAAAAAGATTAAAGAATGTTACCGGTGTCTCGGTCATCCCACCGCCAATGGAAACATTACCCATGTTGTGGCCAGCGGTAAAAGATCAAAGAATGTTGCCGGTGTCTTGGTCTCCCACCTCCTACAAGAAACATTACCCGAGTATCCGGTGGTAAAAGATTCAAAGAATGTTTGCCGGTGTCTCGGTCTCCCACCTCCAATGGAAACATTACCCGAGTGTCTGTGGTAAAAGATTTAAAGAATGATACCGGTGTCTCGGTCTCCTCACTCCAATGGAAACATTACCCGAGTGATCTGTGGTAAAAGATAAAGAATGTTACCGGTGTCTTCGTTTCCCACCCCCATGGAAAAATTACCCGAGTGTCTGTGGTAAAATATCAAAGAAGTTACGGTGTCTTGGTTTCCCACCTCCAATGGAAAAATTACCGAGTTGTGTGGTAAAAGATCAAAGAATGTTACCGGTCGTCTTCGTTTCCCACCTCCAATGGAAAAATTACCCGAGTGTCTGTGGTAAAAATATCAAAGAATGTTACCGGTTGTCTTGGTTTCCCACCTCCAATGGAAAAATTACCCGAGTGTCTGTGGTAAAATATCAAAGAATGTTACCGTGTCTTGGTTTCCACCACTCAATGGAAAAATTACCCGAGTGTCTGTGGGTAAAAAGATCAAAGAATGTTACCGGTGTCTTGGTCTCCCACCTCCTACAGAAACATTACCCGAGTATCCGTGGGTAAAAGATCAAAGAATGTTGCCGGTGTCTTGGTTTTCCCACCTCCAATGGAAAAATTACCGAGTTACTGTGGTAAAAGATCAAAGAATGTTACCGGTGTCATTCGTTTCCCACCTCCAAGGAAAATTACCACGAGTGTCTGTGGTAAAATATCAAAGAATGTACCGGTGTCTTGGTTTCCCACCTCCAATGGAAAATTACCCGAGTGTCTGTGGTAAAATATCAAAGAATGTTACCGGTGTCTTGGTTTCCCACCTCCAATGGAAACATTACCCGAGTGTCTGTGGTAAAAGATTAAAGAATGTTACCGGTGTCTTCGTTTCCACCTCCAATGGAAAAATTAACCCGAGTGGTCTGTGGTAAAATATCAAAGAATGTTACCGGTGTCTTGGTTTCCCACCTCCAATGGAAAAAATTACCCGAGTGTCTGTAGGTAAAAATCAAGAATGTTACGGTTCTTGGTCTCCCACCTCCTACAGAAAACATTACCCGAGTATCCGTGGTAAAAGATCAAAGAATGTTGCCGTTGTCTCGGTCTCCCACCTCCAATGGAACATTACCCGAGTGTCTGTGGAAAAATTAAAGAATGTTACCGGTGTCTCGGTCTCCCACCTCCAATGGAAACATTACCCGAGTGTCTGTGGTAAAAGATTAAAGAATGTTACCGGTGTCTTCGTTTCCCACCTCCAATGGAAAAATTACCCGAGTGTCCTGCGGTAAAAGATCAAAGAATGTTGCCGGTGTCTCGGTCTCCCACCTCCAATGGAAACATTACCCGAGTGTCCGGGGGTAAAAGATTAAAGAATGTTGCCGGTGTCTCGGTCTCCCACCTCCAATGGAAACATTAAACCCCAGTGTCTGTGTAAAAGATTAAAGAATGTTACCGGTGTCTCGGTCTCCCACCTCCAATGGAAACATTACCCCCATGTCTGTGGTAAAAGATTAAAGAATGTTACCGGTGTCTTGGTCTCACACCTCCAATTGGGAAAAATTACCCGAGTGTCTGTGGTAAAAGATCAAAGAATGTTGCTGGTGTCTCGGTCTCCCACCTCCTACGGAAAAAATTACCCGAGTGTCTGTGGTAAAAGAACAAAGAATGTTGCCGGTGTCTCGGTCTCCCACCTCCAATGGAAACATTACCCGAGTGTCTGTGGTAAAAGATTAAAGAATGTTGCCGGTGTCTCGGTCTCCCACCGCCAATGGAAACATTACCCATGTGGCCAGCGGTAAAAGATCAAAGAATGTTGCTAGTGTTTCGGGGCCCCCCACCTCCTACGGAAAAATTACCCGAGTGTCTGTGGTAAAAGATCAAAGAATGTTGCCGGTGTCTTGGTTCCCACCTCCAATGGAAACATTACCCGAGTGTCTGTGGTAAAAGATTAAAGAATGTTGCCGGTGTCTCGGTCTCCCACCGCCAATGGAAACATTACCCATGTGCCAGCGGTAAAAGATCAAAGAAAGTTGCTAGTGTTTCGGCTCCCACCTCCCACGGAAAAATTACCCGAGTGTCTGAGGTAAAAGATCAAAGAATGTTGCCGGTGTCTTGGTCTCCCACCTCCAAATGGAAAACATTACCCGAGTGTCCGGCGGTAAAAGATCAAAGAATGTTACCGGTGTCTCGGTCTCCCACCTCCAATGGAAACATTACCCGAGTGTCTGTGTAAAAGATCAAAGAATGTTGCCGGTGTCTGGTCTCCCACCTCCCAAAGGAAACATTACCCGAGTGTCTGTGGTAAAAGATTAAAGAATGTCAAACCCGGTGTCTTGGTCTCCCACCTCCAATGGAAAACTTACCCGAGTGCCCCGCGGTAAAAGACCAAAGAATGTTACCGGTGTCTTGGGTTTTCCCCCCTCCAATGGAAACATTACCCGAGTGGTCCAGCGGTAAAAGATCAAAGAATGTTACCGGTGTCTTGGTCTCCCACCTCCAATGGAAACATTACCCAGTGTCCCGGCGGTAAAAGATCAAAGAATGTTACCGGTGTCTTGTTTCCCACCTCCAATGGAAACATTACCCATGTGGCCAGCGTAAAAGATCAAAGAATGTTGCTAGTGTTTCGGTCTCCCACCTCCAATGGAAAAAATTACCCGAGTGCCCAGCGTAAAAACCAAAGAATGTTACCGGTGTCTTGGTTTCCCACCTCCAATGGAAACATGTACCCGAGTGTCTGTGAAAAGATCAAAGAATGTTACCGGTGTCTTGGCTCTCCACCTCCAATGGAAACATTACCCGAGTGTCTGTGGTAAAAGATTAAAGAATGTCCACGGTGTCTTGGTCATCCCACCTCAATGGAAAAAATTACCCGAGTGTCCGGCGGTAAAAGATTAAAGAATGTTGCCGGTGTCTCGGTCTCCCACCTCCAATGGAAACATTACCCGAGTGTCTGTGGTAAAAGATCAAAGAATGTTGCCGTGTCTTGGGCTCCCACCTCCAATGGAAACATTACCCGAGTGTCTGTGGTAAAAGATTAAAGAATGTTACCGGTGTCCCTTGGTCTCCCACCTCCAATGGAAACATTACCCGAGTGTCTGTGGGAAAAGATTAAAGAATGTTACCGTGTCTTGGTCTCCCACCTCCAATGGAAACATTACCCGAGTGTCTGTTTAAAAGATCAAAGAATGTTGCCGGTGTCTCGGTCTCCCACCTCCAATGGAAACATTACCCAGTGTCCGGCGGTAAAAGATTAAAGAATGTTGCCGGTGTCTCGTCCCACCTCCAATGAAACATTACCCGAGTGTCTGTGGGAAAAAATTAAAAATGTTGCCGGTGTCTCGGTCTCCCACCTCCAATAGAAACATTACCCGAGTGTCCGGCGGTAAAAGATTAAAGAATGTTGCCGGTGTCTCGGTCTCCACCTCCAATAAAACATTACCCGAGTGTCCTGTGGTAAAAGATTAAAGAATGTTACCGGTGTCTTGGTCTCCCACCCCCCAATGGAAACATTACCCGAGTGTCTGTGGTAAAAGATTAAAGAATGTACCGTGTCTTGGTCTCCCACCTCCAATGGAAACATTACCCAGTGTCCTGTGGTAAAAGATCAAAGAATGTTGCCGGTGTCTCGGTCTCCCACCCCCAATGGAAACATTACCCGAGTGTCCGGCGGTAAAAGATTAAAGAATGTTGCCGTGTCTCGGTCTCCCACCTCCAATGGAAACATTACCCGAGTGTCCGGCGGTAAAAGATTAAAGAATGTTGCCGGTGTCTCGGTCTCCCACCTCCAATGGAACTTACCCGAGTGTCTGTGGTAAAAGATTAAAGAATGTTGCCGGGGTCCTCGTCTCCCACCTCCAATAGAAACATTACCCGAGTGTCCGGCGGTAAAAGATTAAAGAATGTTGCCGGTGTCTCGGTCTTTCCACCTCCAATAGAAACATTACCCGAGTGTCTGTGGTAAAAGATTAAAGAAGTTACCGTGTCTTGGTCCCCCCACCTCCATGGAAACATTACCCGAGTGTCTGTGGTAAAAGATTAAAGAATGTTACCGGTGTCTTGGTCTCCCACCTCCATGGAAACATTACCCGAGTGTCTGTGTAAAAGATTAAAGAATGTTACCGGTGTCTCGTCTCCCACCTCCAATGGAAACATTACCCGAGGGTCTGTGGTAAAAGATTAAAGAATGTTGCCGGTGTCTCGGTCTCCCACCTCCAATGGAAACATTACCCGAGTCCTGTGGTAAAAGATTAAAGAATGTTGCCGGTGTCTCGGGCTCCCACCTCCAATGGAAACAATACCCGAGTGTCTGTGGTAAAAGATTAAAGAATGTTGCCGTGTCTCGGTCTCCCACCTCCAATGGAAAAATTACCGAGTGTCTGTGGTAAAAGATTAAAGAATGTTGCCGGTGTCTCGGTCTCCCACCTCCAATAAACATTACCCGAGTGTCTGTGGTAAAAGATTAAAGAATGTTGCCGGGGTCTCGGTCTCCCACCTCCAATGGAAACATTACCCGAGTGTCTGTGGTAAAAGATTAAAGAATGTTGCCGTGTCTCGTCTCCCACCTCCAATGGAAACATTACCGAGTGTCTGTGGTAAAAATAAAGAATGTTGCCGGTGTCTCGGTCTCCCACCTCCAATGGAAAACATCGCTGTTGTGGATCCACACGCAAACATCGGTGGCAACTTTTGAACTTAATCGGTTTATCTATTCCTCGTCCTTATAGTTTTATCTTGGTAGTGTTGTGGTGGCGATTTTATTGGTCCGTGGATACTACAGATTTTTAAATGATCACCCAAACATTCAATGATAGTTCTGACATCTTAATACACCCCGTCTTAAAAAACTCCCTTTTCCACCGCAGCAATGTGCGGGTTTTATTACGAAAGGAACGGGGGCTGTTGAAATGTGATTGCTCGTGTGGACGTGCAACATCGGTGGAGCTTGTGTCCGGATACAACTTTGTGTATGCGTGAAAAATGTTGCTGAGTTACTGGATACTTTGTGTCCGGAGGAGCAGGGAAAATGATAGACAACAAAGTGGATCGACAAAAGAGGACAAAGTGGGAGACAGCAAACTGCTAGACACAAGAAACGACACGGACCAAGTGATTTGACACGAGCTGGACCATGTGATAGACAACCAACCGTAGACAAAATGAAAACGATTATTTGGAAGGCTGGGTGGGTCAAGTGGGCCGACACGACTTGACCAACTGCTAGACAAGCTCAAGTATAGGAGTACAAAGTGATAGACAACCAAGCGATCGACACGAGAGGACCAACTGCTCGACAAACTTTGATATCATCCAGTAAGAGTGGGCTAAGTGACAGAACAGTTAATTCAATAAAAAACGCTTGTCCTTGATTTCAAGTTTTTTTCCCCCTACATTTCTTACTTTAGCAAACCCTACAAACAAAAATCAAGTATGAAAGGAAATGGTTAACCTCCTAAATAACACTGTATCAAGGTGAAAGTATTGTTTAAACCTCCTAAATAATACAGTGCTAGGTGAAAAGTATATTTGACCTCCTAAATAACACTTTATCTAGGTTTTAAAGTATTGTTTGACTTCCTTAATAATAACATTTTTTTTGCTGGGTGTAAGTATTGTTTGACCTCCTAAATTAACACTGTTTGTAGGTGTAAGTATTGTTTGACCTCCTAAATAACACTGTTGCTAGGTGTAAGTATTTGTCTGACCCTCCTAAATAACACTGTTTGCTATGTGAAAAGTATTGTCGACCTCCTAAAAAACCCACATCAAGGTGTAAGTTTTGTTTAAACCTCCTAAAAAATTTACGTGCTAGGTTAAGAAAAATTTGACCTCCTAAATAACATTTTATGCTAGGTGTAAATATTGTTTGACTTCCTTAATAATAACACTTTTTGCTAGTGTAAGTGTTGTTTTACCTCCTAAATAACACTGTTTGCTATGTCTAAGTATTGTTTTACCTCCTAAATAACACGTTTGCTAGTCTAAGTATTGTCTGACCTCCTAAATAACACTGTTTGCTAGGTGTAATTTATTGTTTGACTCCTAAAATAACACCTGTTTGCTAGGTCTAAGTATTGCTGACCCTCCTAAATAAACTGTTTGCTAGGTGTAAGTATTGTTTGACCTCCTAAATAACACTGTTTTCTAGGTCTAAGTATTGTCTGACCTCCTAAATAACACTGTTTGCTAGGTCTAAGTATTGTCTGACCTCCTAAATAACACTGTTTGCTAGTGTAAGTGTTGTTTTACCTCCTAAATAACACTGTTTGCTAGGTCTAAGTATGTTTGACCTCCTAAATAACGCTGTTTGTCACATGTCTATAAGGTAGCTTGAATAAGAGTAATCATATCCCGACTGAGTGGATTGGGCTGATAGTTACCACCCTGTGGTTTATTACATCCACACTTTACACTAATGCGGATTATTTCATCTTAACTTAGCTCCTTATTTTAACATATTAATAAACCTGGTGCTAACGCAACATCAACAAAATATTCTTAGCTTCGATGGTTGATGTCTAAAGCGTCATTCTCAAAATAGACGGACTGTCAATGACGGAATATCAGGCTTCAAATCCACTGGGTGTACGGAGGGTGATATTTCATTAATGGTTTACATTCTCCCTAAATGCAAATAGAGCACATATCCTATAATAACAACATTTCTTCTTTAATCCATTAGTGCAATAGAATTTTTTTTGTAGCACTGTGTCTTACTTACCACCTGTTTGGGTTTATACGCGTATTTACTAATTACGTTAATGTGTTTTAGAATGATGAAGGAAAATTTTAAAATTTTAAATATAGTCACCTGAATTTGCGTGGTGGCAGGGTGGAAAACCTTTTAAGAAAAATCCCCTCACTGTACCTGCAGAATTCGACGAACCCCTGATCATTAAACTACCAACTTAGTTTCTGGCAGTTGCTCTTTTATATAAAAATTTATTTTCATCTTGTTAGTTCTTAAAGTAAAGATTTTAACCATTTATAACAAAACGTTTGTCTCCTTTCCATCAGATCCGATAACCATTCATTCAAGAAACATTCTTTATTTTCAGATACCATATTTTATGTATCAAAAAACCCCCTTTTTTATTCGAAATTATAACTAAACCAGTGTTAAAAATATGTTTTGAAGAGTGCAATGTGTAATAAATTATTAAAATTAAAAACCGATAGTTTAAGTTTTATACACATATAAGGGGACCTCACCCTTTTAGGGCTAGTTAAATCTAGGTGTCGAGAGAACCGCATTTCTAGGAATATCCAGACATCGCCTTAATACCCAACTCTCTAAGCCCATGTTTATCACGTGGTTAGTATTTGAAATAACTTGTCTGTCACTTGAGCCACTCTAACTGGATTTCATCTGAATGTTTTGTCGAAGCAGTTGGTCCTCTCGTGTCGACCGCTTGCTGTCTATCACTTTGTCCTCTTTATGGGAGCTTTCTATCACAATGGTCCCGCTCGTACGATCACTTGGTCCAATGTCTTTCATCTGGGTGTCTAGCAGTTGTTCATTTTACAGATTTGTTCTCTCGTGTCGACCGACGGTTGGTTGTCTATCACTTACACCTCCTATACTGAGAGCTTGTCTAGCAGTTGGATCCAAGTCGTTTCGGCCACAGTAGACCCGACCCAGCCCTTCCAAATATTTTTTATAGCTTGTCGAAGCAGTTTGTTGTCTAGCACTATTGTATGAGGCCGTGTCCGATACAACTTTGTGTATGCGTGAAAAAATGTGCTGAGTCACTGGATACTTGTGTTTGACTCAATTATGCTAGTCTAATGACAGCGCGCAGAGAGATCAGCAAAGTGGACCAGCTTCCTTTCCTGGTCGGTGTTTCTAGACTGGACTGAAAATACACTTGCTAAAATCTTTTTGCCAAGATAACCGCCATACCCGCACCTATTCTAAATTCACCTGCCAAGATGATATAGTTCAAAAAATATTAGTAATTTTAAAATTGTTTTTGTTGTGAAACAACGATGGCAACTGCAACAACCATCTTAAGCTTGGTTTGAAAAAAACTCTTACAACAATTAACTTGCAATGGGTTGACCGCCATAGATTAAATTTGCAGTAATGCGGACTCGAGAGAGTTTGGTGGGACGCAAATATGTTAACACAAAATAAACTAACTCCATAACTTAAATGTGGGCATGTAATTATATTCTTAAATAACTTTCCGTGGCCAATATTAGTACTTTTAAGGAATCAGTTAAACTTCATATGTTACTTAAAATCCCATACCTCCTAATAATAAATCAAGAGGACTTGAGAGGATTATTTATTTGTAGGTACTAGTATTTAGCCTTGACAAAACTCACTCCAGCCTAATACTGAAGCTTCACCATTTCATGGCTTGTGGTTGCACTGTTTAGGTTTGAGAAATAAATTGAAACTAATGGATCATATTCAGAATTCAAACACTAGATTATAGGAAATGCGAATATTTACTTTCCGTCCTTTTTCAAATCTATTCCCTGCTAGCAAACATTTCCTACCTTGCTAAGAAATACGTTTTTCTCCTTCTTATTCTTATTTGCAGCCATTGTTGATCAGGCAATGGATGGTTTTTTTTTTTATAAATTCTGCTGAGTTTCCGTGCTTTCTTGACATTAAAGCTTATGGATGCAATCAATATGGTTTTATTAGTGACGGCTGCCTTGTTCCTAACTGATATAGAGTTTAAAAGCAGTAACTCATGATCATGTATCC